>BDUI01007718.1:27248-38890 GCA_002335545.1 Apodemus speciosus
CCAGAGCCAGGAAAGCGTGAGCAAGAGAAAGCACACCATGATCAAGGGAACAAATACAGAAGACGGCTATGCGATATGAGGGTTACAGGGAGGAGAGGTCAGCTATCCTGCCACATCATGAGCAAGAGAATGAAAATMCTCCCCAGGGATTGGGTAASTTGGCCCTTAAAAGCATTGGCTGCTCTTCCAGATGCCAAAGCTTGATTCCCAGCACCCATATGGTAACTCACGACTKTCTGTAGCTTTGGTTCTGATTGATATGGCACCATCTTCTGGCCTCCACAGGCACCAGGCATGCAATAGGTACACCACTCTACACTTAGATAAAATACTCGTACATATATAATTAATGAAATAAAATAACTAAAAGGAAAATAGTCTCCTTATTGTTGACATCCTTGGGTTATTGGGGAATGGTATTGATAAAAACAGGAGCACAATTTTTTCTAAGGCTTTATATTGAGAGTGGTTGCTGGGACTCAAATCTACCTTTTCTTTGAGTGACATGAGTTTCTAAGTATTCCCTGCATGTCTCTTTCTCCTATTGTAACTGCTGTGTCATAACCTTCCTCGAGCTTTTGTTTTGTTTTGTTTTGTTTTGGTTTTTTTTGATGTAATATTTCTGAGATATATTGCAAGAATATTATTTACATTAATCAAGAATCAAATAAAATGATTTTCAAAATGAGAATAGTTAGAAAATGGAAGTCTTCATGCCTTTACTCAATAAATCCCTCTCTACAGTCCAAAATTTTGCTTTTGTTTTCCCATCTTCATTTTGCTTTTTGCTTTAATTCTTTTTTCATTTTTTAGACATGTTTTCTTTGCATATCCCTGCTGGTCTGGAGCTTACTAAACACACCAGAAGATAAATCTGGAACTCGTAGAGACCCACCTGCCTCTGCTTCTCTTGTACTAGAAGCACCATGCCTAACATTCTCCTGTATCATCTCATATCTCCTATATTATCTCTTGTCGCTCAAGATTCATCGTAGATTTAGGGAGCATTCATTAAATACAGCTCTCAAGAAACTGAGCTGAGATGAAGTTCATTGTGTCTCTGTATCAACGGAGCATCTCAAGAACACAACCTGAGGACACTACACCTGTATCTGGTCCCTATGACAATAAAGCCCACAAACAAAAGCAGAAGGGGCACTGATCTGTGTCTTCTTGCACATGCCAGTACTGGACAGCCAGACCACTTTCAAGGAACATTTCTATCCAGATAACTTTTGGCTCAAGTACCAGAATGCTTAACTGAGAATAAGGTAGGAACTTACATTGCTGCATAGACAATGTATTCAGAAGAGCTGCCCTTTTATTTCCTTGCTTTGATATTTTTAACCTGCTGGTTTTACCTCAAGGCCAAAAGATGGCTGCTCCAGCTCTAACTATGCCATCTCTGTTCAGGAAAAAGTCTGGCACTGTTTATGTTTTTGTCAGTAATGGGTAAGCTTCAAAACCCAGAACTGAATCAACTTTGCTTGCTACAAAGAAAGCTGGAGATGTGTGTGTGTGTGTGTGTGTGTGTGTGTGTGTTATTTTTCCAGTCTTTAGGGGGATGAAGCTGGGAGAATGAGGTAGGAATTAACTTGCTTAAAAATGATTGCCACACCTTGCTAAAATACAGGCCCAGTACAGGGAAGCTATTAAAATCTAAAGGTAAGATCTTGTTTATTTAACTTGGGAGCATTTACTAGGCTTTCTTGTTTAAATGAAACTACACAGCCTGCTAAAACAGCCTCCCAAAAATGTGGTTCAGCCTGGAGCCTTAGAGAGTGGCCTCTCAGTTCTTAATTTGGGCAATGAATAGAAATGTTAAAAACAACTTTTGATAGTGATAGTGAACATATTTACTTATTCTCTTATTATTTTTCTCTCTTTATACTTGTCTTTTTTATAAAACAATTTAACAGAAATTATTACAGAGTGGCAGAAATAAAAATTAACGCAAGTCTAAGCAACAAGGGTCAGGCAGACACAGGACCAGGTAGAGATGTCATTCCCTTGAGGTAGCTAAGCACTGAAAGAGGGCACCTAATTTAATTTGTCCTTCATCTTTTTATTAATCAAAAGGCAGCTCTCCACACTTCCAACCACAGTTCTGGGGACCAGGAAGAAAAACAGAAGTATGGGGGAAAGAAACAGATAGGCTCCGTAATCCATTGTGTTCCTTTTCTTGACTAGCTCTTTCCCTTTTCTTTTTCCTCAAGGTTCTTCTGAAGGAGTCTTTGTTCTATTCCTTTAGCTGCACTTCCTGGGCACAGATCAAAGCTCAGAGTCTAGCAGGCATCAATCCACAGAGCTGTGGATGATAGGTTTCAACACAGTTGCCTGACCATGAAGCATATGTTCTGCATGATGCTTCTGCTAAGGAACACTATTATTATTATTATTATTATTATTATTATTATTATTAATTAACAGCTTTATGTTCCTTTCTTGGACTAAAGGAAAAGGAAACTTATTTATTGAGAATATATAAGACATCAGACATTGGCTCTGTGTCATCCTGTGGTGAGTTTGATCTGGTTGAGATGGGAAAACAAGAATTTTGCAGTTGGGTTAAATAATGTGCCCCAGGCTGGAGGGACTCACTGGTAGAAGTGGAATTAGAGCTTGCATCTGAAACCGATGTTCAGGTCCATGTATTATGTCACTTCAAAGGAATCATACATATATGTAAAACAGAGGCCAAGCTGTTTAGATTCCTTTTGCTCCCCAGCCAGTTTGTAAGGAGAAACTTCAAGAAGATACCTAGGTATGGAGTTCCAAAGCTTGTTCATGATGTCTTACTGTTTTACTCATAGCTATGTGACCAGGGTTCACTGGAGGCTTCTCAAAGCCTAATTTATTCACCTGTAGAATAGAAAGAGTATTTTCATAGTGAAAATTATATTGGCATGAAGGAATTGTGACACAGTCAAATTTTTTATTTTGCTTTGAAAAAATATATAAGCTATAATTACATTCAACACAGTACTTTTTATCACTATGATCTCAAGATGTAATAGAATTCTTCTCCATTGGTTTCCGTCTATGGAGTCACTTTTTAAGGACAATCTGTCTGTTGCTAGGGAAGATAAATGCTTCTTGACTTGTATGTACATCTTACAAAGCTGAGTGCTGACTTCATGGCACTCAGATCTTTACAGTGATAGATAAAGATGCAGCTGTTAACATCTGCTTTCTCCTGAGACCTGGAGAGGTTACCTTTTAGTCAAAGCTGTGTTCCAAGTTTTCACCACAGGACTGGACATCAATCATAATAAATTTTGGGAATTTTAATGTTGAACAGACACTTAAGCAATTCCTTGAGACTACTAGAGTGGCTTTTATCCTAGCAGATATCTCTTGTCTGGTATTTGTATGAGGTAGCTTTGAGTGTCAGAGGTAAATGATTTTCAACACATATTTCCTGAGGCCAAGCCCCCAGAAGGACTAGGGTGGAGAAGGGAGCACAAGAATCCTGTGATACAATAGGTCTCAACTGACAATGTCCAATCCTTTGGAAGAAAGAGTTGTTCACACATTGTATTTCAGACCTGCAACTCATGCACTCACATCTTTTTAAAGAACCAATTGATTCTAGCGCATTACACAGGCCCTCTACTCACTTCTCCAGGGGCTCATGGAGTAGACTCCATTATACAAGTGCATGACTCAGAGACTCACATATGTCTTTGGAAGATCATGGGCTCCTCT
This sequence comes from Apodemus speciosus, assembly GCA_002335545.1. NCBI lineage: Eukaryota > Metazoa > Chordata > Mammalia > Rodentia > Muridae > Apodemus > Apodemus speciosus. Next base: position 30,957 of record BDUI01007718.1, read on the forward strand.
GCATTACACAGACCAATGACTCACAGGCTCCCATGTGTCTCTAGGATCATGACACTTAGCTGGCATTTTAGTGCTCCAGGAAGAGGACAATTGTGATAGTCATTTAAATCTTATACAGCACTCACTTTTACCCTTTAAGAATTCATGGGGATGCTAGCCATCATTCAATAATTCAGTCACATGTCAGGTAGTTTATGTTTATTTTCCACTTCATGTAGTCTTTTGGTCATCTATCTGATATAATGTCAAAATCTTAAAATTAAATAAGTAAGCAGAAAGTTCCCTTCCTTTCTTCTGCACCACAATCTCTTCCTCTCCTTATTTCTTCTTGTGTAAATGTGAACCAAACTTAGCTTATATATAGAATCCAAGAACATATTATAGGCTGYGACTGTGTGGGAATAAAAAATTTGAAGCAAGTTTCTCCAGGTATAACATCCTAATCACTAAGTAGGTTTGGGTAATACACATTCACAAGACCCAAAGGTCTCAAAAGGAACATGAAAACATCCAAATAAGACAGTAAGAAAAATGAAATATTGGATTGTTCACACAATGAAACAGTGGAATAAATTACATGGAGGTACATTTATGGCTCTTTAAATCAAGGTGTTCAGGGGAAAGAAAAGAGAGATGGAACATCCTCTCATTGGCCTTATTAGCTAACATTTATTGAATATGAACCAGATATGAGAGACCCTCTCAAAGGCTTAGACATTTCATTCCCATGAATGATGCCAGAACATCAGTGGTTGGCAGCACCAGACTATGCTGGAACTCATCACTCTAGAAGACCCTGATGGGCATTCAGTCTCAGCAACTTCAAGGCACATGTCCAAACAGATTCTTTCAGTTCAGAAAATAGACTTAGGCTCATGATAAACTTAATGGTTTATTAATGATTAATTTAGCTAATTACAAATTAGACCCATATCACTGCTGTCTGATGAGGAATAAAGTAGTTCAGATTGAGAGGTAAATCATGATTTGCATTGTCTCATTTTGAAAACTTATATCATTTGAAAACTATTGTCAACAGAGAATATGAGTAATAGAATGARATGGAATGGTTGTATGTGAGACTGAGAAGATGACAGAAAAGGCTGAGAAGGCCCCTTCTTGTCTGGATCTTGCTCTCTACTGGGTTGCACAAATAGTCCATATCAACTTCTTGCACGTACTTTTTTTTCTTAGAACTGCTTCACAGACAGAAACTAAGGACATATATTAATTACTTTAATCTTTCATGACAGAACCATTTTCCTCATTTCCTTTTATGGTTATTTTCAGCCACTAGAAAGAAGTTGCATCTGTACTAAAGGTCCTACACACTTGGTGCAATCTTGGATGACGACGACATCCTGACTCTGGAGAGGTGGAATCTGGCAGGTCAAGAGTCAAGTTATCTTGAGCTGTCTCAACCCTAGTATAGTCACTTTCAACCTGTGTCTGACCTAACAGCCCCATGACTATTAGGTCACCCTGTCACAATGTACTGCAGATTTTACGTTGTCGGCCTCAATGGATTATCATCTAAGATTGCTGTGAGGTAATGTCTGAGACTATAAGAAAAGATCTCCCTGCTTTGTTGCAGGACTGCCTCATGGCCCTGGCTATGTATTTAATAAATATTTTTATGATATCCTTTCCATGCGGCTATAAAAGGTCATGAAGCCCGTTGCATGGCCAAAGAAGGTCACTTGCATATGTTTCTGGATAGTCATTCTAATTTAGCTTAGAATGGAGTATTTTATTTTTCTTAGCAGAATTATGTTTTAGCCCAAACCCGCAGACACTTAACTTAAGCATTTGTTGGATAGTCTCATTAATTTTGATGTCCCTGCTCTTTTTTTTTTGGTCAATCCATGTTCAATCCACAAAATAAAATAGCACCTTTCATCTGGCAGAGGAAAGGAAATGATTTTGTGTTAATTTTTATTAGAAATTCCTAAAACACAGTTTGCCCTTTTCAATCTATATACTCTGCTATTTCTTGTAGCTTAAGAAAATTTTCTTATAATCTGTCTGACTTCCTGTCCACTTTCTTGTCTGGACTTCAACCTTTTTGGACTTAAAATGGCAAACTTTCTGTTTCTTATTTTTGTTATCCTTTTCCCATTCTCCCAGTGTTCATCTCTTGGTATGTTTCCATCATGAAAGGATGATGATGATGATGATGATGATGATGATGATGATGATGATGATGATGTCACTGTTGTAGGTTTGTTTATTCAGTTTCTTCTTTATAAACGTCTGCCACATTCTCTGATATGTGAACAGTTAGCAAAATGTGTAAATTATTCACTATGTTGTCTGCACAAATTTATGTGCAGGGATTTTGAGTTTGATGGTAAAGGTTGGTGGCTTAGTGTTTTTAAGACATTATTTCTAAGGTCATTGGAATCTACAGTGTTACGTACATTCCCAGAAACTCTGCTGAGATCTATGGCTTCCAGATCTAGAGAAGCTGGTGCTACATGAGTTAACTCACGTTTTGGGTCTTCCTCAATACACGTGGGACCAGGATCTACTTTATGTCTCCTCATTTCTGGTTCAGAAAGCTATGGTTGTGAGATGGGACTTGCCTTATTATGTTCTGATTTAACCTTATGAAATTTATATACTAAAAATGGGAGGAAACAGAAAAAAGTTTGGAAAGTTGGTTCTGTTTAGATAAATTCTACTTAATGTCTTAGGATTGGATTCGTGCCAATTTTTCACTACAAGCTTCCTTTAGAGCCTCTAACAACTTTTTGGCCTTAACAAGAGAAAGTCTTCAGTAACAATTGATTCTGATATGTTAGGGTTCTTGTGATAATAGCAGACAGCCAGAAAGGCACAAGGATTAAGATTCAGAGAAGTAAAACAATCCAGATGCCACCTTTCCTACCATCCAGGCTTACAGGAGAGGAATTAGGCTAGGCCTCAAGCAAAAAGGCACCTACTCCCACAAACTGTAGACTCCAGCTGTGCAATAAGCACAGTCCATCTGAGTACACAGAGACACTATAACACCACCAGGCCTGAGGAAAGCCAGAGGGATAGATGCTGAAAAATAAAAAAACTTCAAGGGTGTGGAAACAGAATGAACTTTCTCAAGGTAAGGAACAGGATTGGTTTTTTCTCTCCAAAATGTTTTAGAACAAATTAAGCCCAAAGGCCAAAGGAAATATTTGACTTATATTTTTAGTTTATATGAACATTTTTATTTTTTCTAGTCAAGAAGAAAGAAAGGAAGGAAGAAGGAAGAAAGGAAGGAAGAAAGAGAGAGAGAGAGAAAGAAAGAAAGAAAGAAAGAAAGAAAAAGAAAGAAAGATGAAAAGTAAAAAGTAGAAGAGATGGATGACAGAGTTGAAGTCCCAGGACTCAGAGTAAATATCTAGAAAATCTGAGGAAAAAAGAACATTTGGGGCATTAATTCTAAAGATCCAATGACTAATTAATTAACCCTGTGATCTATGGTGGCACAATGTACCTCCATTAAGATAATGGTTATTTTTTTCATGTAATTTAATAAAATTAATCATTAATGTATGTCGAAGTTTTCATTATAGCAGAACATGAGCAAAGGCTTAAAGCCATGGGATCTTGTTTTATGTTTTGCTACTTTTCAGTGGAACAAAGAACTAAGTCATAAAAGTAATAAGAGGGGAAATGGGCACAGCACAGTTCTTGACTGTACTTAGTAGCAGGGAAGAGAAGCTAGTTATGTCTAACTCTTGACTGGTTGGATGCCAGACTGGTTGGAAGTTCAAAGGTAAGGCTCCAAAGAAGTTGGTGTTTTAAGTTACAGTAGTCTAAAGGGAATCAATAGCTGGTCTCAATATGAGTGTGTCTGAGGGTCTAAAGCTCAGGGAATATGTGGGGGGCAGGGAATGAGTTAGAAATATCAACATCTGCTGAACCCATAAGGTGGGGATAGTCACTCAAAAAGAGTCTGAATCTAGACTAAGGAGAGCAGACAGATGATCATAGTAGAGAGGGAAAGGGCGCTCCCAATGAGTCAGGACCCAGGGGCTAGAGTATCAAGACAGCCAGGAAACATGGGCAGTCTGCGGAGAGGCGGCAAGGGGAGAACAGACACTGACTAAAATTTTTTTATCTGGCAGTCTCTTACTACTATTTGTGAGAAGAGTTTTGTGGTTTTCTAGAGACATAAAGATCTGCAATTGAAAACTAAGCAAGGAGTTATTTTAATCTCTTAATCTGCCACCTGTATAAAGTGGATCACGGAAGTCTATGTAAGGTTGCTGGTGTATGTTTAGAAGACTGGGCACCTGCAAACTGGGCCTGTGTAGACTTGTGTTTGGAGGATGGGTCTTATACTCTTTATCTCCATAAACAGGAGAACTTAGTCCRTTCAAGAGTCTTTTGTTTTCTGTACAAAATAGGAAGTGATGAAGCATGTACTTTCTAAAGCGACTTCTCTGTATTACATATTGATTTCTTTCCGCTATGAATTACGATTTAATTATTGAATGTTTGTGTTCTGTCATCAGGTACACTAGCTTGTAAACTGGCACAATTAGGAGATTATTTTGTCTATACAATGGTGTCTTCACACTGACTTATGTCTAGCCTTCATATTCTCTTTTTCCCAAAGTTTGCCTCAGGTGTTATTTTATGGAACAGTTTTCCTAAATCTGAAAAAGATGGTGAGGGTAATTCGCATAAAGAAGAGAGTGAGCATAATGGATTGGACAAGGTTAAAAGAGGAGGAGGAGAGGGATGAGAGGCTGGCACTCCTCCTCTCCTAGGGAATGGACAATGATCAGAGAAGGCAGCTAGGCCACAATCTTTGTAGGCTTGTGTCATCAAGACACCAAAGTCTTAGCATTAACTTGTAGGGATGTAAGGAATTTAATAGGAAGTCTTTCTTTGGCCAATACTCAGAATGCTTTGGGATGATTAAAAGGCAAAGGGTGGAACCAAAATTTGACTTTTTGTTCCCTTGTATAATTTTGAGAATTAACGAAATGCTGCATGTATTTCCTGGAGCTGTGGATTTTGAAAAACCAGATCCGCAACACATTTACACCATCTACCAGTCAACACTCAAATTTTTCAACTTGTTGCTCAATTTTTCTCATTGTATTTTTTTATTTACCAATTATGGTTATTAGAAAAATAGAACCATAAAGAAAAATAAACACAGTTAGGAATGGAGAACAAAATAGCTGTGATCTGCATAGAGCAAGCTAGAAGATACCTTGGTGGATTGACATACAAGAAAACAGTTCATCCTCAAGCTCCCCATCCCATCAGGACTGAAGAGATTCAGAGAGCTCCCTCCCTCTCCACTCTCAACTCCTATCTCAGGACTCAAGGGACAGGGAAGAGTTGAAGATTTTAGTCACAAATGAAATTCGTGTACTGTATTAAAGGAGGCGAGGCCTTAAGTCACCAATCCTAATCATTTAGTATCTACATTAAAATTCATCCTTAGTCATGTCAATTCTTTCTTGAAATATTATCAGCATCGGAACTTGTGTAGCAATCCAGCTGAAGATACCACATGTCTTAGTTAGGGTTCTTCTGCTGTGAACAGACACCATGACCAATGCAAGTCTTATACAGGACAATATTTAATTGGGGCTTGCTTACAGCTTCAGAGATTCAGTCTATTATCATCAAGGTAGGAGCTGGTAGTATCCAGGCAGGTGTGGTGCCAGCAGAGTGAGCTGCTTTCTGGCAGCTAGGATGAGGGTCTTAAAGCCCACACCCACAGTGACACACCTATTCCAACAAGGCCGCACCTCCAAATAGTGCCACTCCCTGGGCCAAGCATAGTCAAACCATGACACCTCACTATCCAAACTCTTCCATATTTAATTTTATTTAATTATTAAATACCCCATATTTAATTTTATGTTCTTTTATTATCTACTAATATATGTAAACTAACACGCTATATATTTTTTCAACATGAAAATATACAGCTAATGTTTGCTTGCCAACTTTTAGCACCATCCCAGTTCACAGCCTTCTTAGAGTCTGTTTATCCAGGTGTTCATTCTAATAGGCCTAATCTCTCATCCTTCTTCTCTTTGTATCATTTTTAACATTCCACTTGTTCTAGTGTCAGTAAGATGCAATTCTCTCTCAGGTTTTACCCTAAATGTTTGGTTCCCTATCATGGCTTTCCTCACATTGAATCCTCAGTGAATAGCATTTCCTCAAGTCAAGTGACTTCCCAAATCTGGAACCCATGGGTGAAGCTAAAAGTAGGACCAAGTGACTTGGCTTAGAGTTATTAGTCTTAGCTCAATTATCCCTTCAATGCATGTCCTGGGGACATATTATTTGGCATACACATGTATATGTGTGTATGTGTGTGTGTTTGTAAATGTAAACAATAGGTAAACATGCTTTTCAAAAGATTGCTTAGTGGATTAAAAAGGATTGCACATACATCAAATGTGTCATGCTCTGTTGTCTATAGATCATTGATAACAACAATAACACCTACATTGTGTTTCTGCTTTCTCATGAGGATAATCTGGGCTTTGGCTAGTACATCTTGGGTGCTTCCTATGTACTCAAGTTTGACTAGTTCCATTTTCCTTTATAGGTCTTTCAATTCTTTATTACCAAGGACTTTATACCTACCCCATGTAAGAAGTCCACATTCTGCTTAGATCAGCTCTTCACTAGCATTTCTCTTTGGCATCTTCTCATTCACTAGGCTCTTTGGAAATTTTGTGCTTGTTGTTTGTTCTCTGTCTTCCTCCAGGCAGGATTAAAGGCCATACTTGAGTCTGTCTCCTGTATTCTTACACAAGGATATTTGCACAAGCCATTGGTTGCCTTCTGGTCTTCCTTCGTTTTAGTAGTAAACATCAGCTTTCATTGTCATTTTTCCCCTACCCCAAATAAATGGTTCTAAGTAACCCAGTATAGCTTTAAATATTCAATCTTTTAATCTTGCACTCGAATGCTACCCTGTTCAGGCTTTTGACCTTCTGTTGTTCTGTGAGGGCTCTTGTCCTACCAGAATCTATCATCAGATGCATCTAYATTCACCATTTACTATGAAGCAATCACAATGGCCACACATTGAGGCTGAAGAAGCACATGCAACCTGCCGCTAATTTATTGTACAGCRTGGGTTATGTGATATTTTTATCATGGTAGAATGGACTACTGGACAGCAAACCTTTATTGAAACAATCAGTTTCTCTCTTGTACACTTTAAGCTAAAAAGACAACTGGGCATCATAAAACATGTAAGTGATTTGGTGCCACTGGGAGCATCAGCTGCATTTAATGTCACTTGGAGCTTCCTGATGCTATCTATGGTGGTAAGCTTTCTATCACTGTGACAAAATACCAGAATGTAGTAACGTGTTAGAGTGGGAAGGTTTATTTTTGACTTATGCTTCAGAGGTTCCATTTCATGGTGACATGGTTCCATTATCTGAGGGCCTGTGGCAAGGGAGAAAGTCGCAGGGAAGCATGTAGTGGATATGATGCTCAACCCACAGCAGCAAGGCAACTAGCCTCACTGGACACCCAGCCTGCTTCAAGGACAAGGTTCCCAAAATTCAACCTCCTTCAACTAGATCCCATCTGCTTCAACTGGTAGGGATTTGGGTTCTGTCACAGCTCCCAGATTTGTTGTTTGCTCATTGTCTGTCCTAATACTCCAAACTTTTCTCTTGGCCTCCTGGTAGCTCTGCACGCAGTATTCTCCTCCAATCATGGCTATTCTTCCAAATTTTTCACAGGCTTCTCTTCTTATACTTTCATCTTAAATATGGAGCTCCCAGGTCCCTTCCTTCCTTCCTTTCTTTTTTTCTTTTTGGGATTTGGTTTTTTTGAGACAGGGTTTCTCTGTATATCCTGGATGTCCTGGAACTCACTCTGTAGACCAGGCTGGCCTAGAACTCAGAAATCCACCTGCTTCTGCCTCCCAGAGTGCTGGGATTACAGGC
>BDUI01007718.1:42015-55517 GCA_002335545.1 Apodemus speciosus
ACCAACAATTTACTTACATGTTGGAGAAAACTGTAGAAACAAACAAAAACACATGTCAAAAATGGAGCAGAAGAAAACATTTTTAAAATAATCATTTTTTAATAAATAGAAAAACTACTGCAGTTAAAATAAATACTATTTAATGATTTACCATTATTAAATGACAAATTTTCAGTAAGGACAGATAGAGAAGGCTAGAGTTTACATATTTAGGTTGCTATGAAGCTCTTGGTTGGCATGGCAGAATGCATTTTGGATATTCAGGATTAAAATGTAAAATGTAAAATAGAAGAAAGCACAGGTGAATATCCACTAGATTTCCTGATAGGAAAAACTCAACGTCCATAAAGTTTGCTAGAATGGTCTGAATAGAAATTGTCTTTTGTTTGAAATACTGTAAACAACGTGAAATGACTAACAGGAGAGAAGTCACTACAATAGAGAGCAGAAGATTCCTTAATAATAATAAAATATGCTTCTATTAAATTGTACACAATTCAATTTATTTGAAACATGAAAGTCTGAAATATAGCAGTGACTTAAAAGTAACTCATACAAATGAACAATGAAATGTTTAATCTTCATGAACACCTTAAAAACTCAAATGTAAAGAAAATGTACACCTAATTTATCTTGAGAGGATAATTAGAACGAGGCTAAGACCCCGGTTGAAAGGCAGGGAAGGGGCCACACTCTTACACAGTTAGGACTTGGAAGAGGGTAATTTGGTAACATGAATGGGGATATTGAACATGTCCACGTTTCTGACCCAATAACTCATCAGGAATTTACCTTAAGGAACTAATAAGACATGAACAAACTCAGAACATAAAAAAAGATGACTATAAAATTTTGGAACTAACTTTGCAGTTAGTTGACCAGCTTAAAAATAAAGGCATTTATTTGATTAATTACCCTTCAGACATTACTTTTTCAAGAAATGTGGCCATTGAAAATAGTCATCATATAATGAATGAYAGATGAAAATATCAATTTATCCAATTACAACTCCTTTCCAATTTGGTTTTGCCCATACATAAAAATATTGAGCATTCCAGGAAGGAAGAGCACATGGATTCACATTCTGACACTTACATGCATTTTCATATTCTGCATGATGAATATATGTTACTTTTAAATTCAGGATGTGTCATTTGAAAAGCAAAGGAGTGGGTGGCTCAGCGGCCCTCTGAAGTTTCCTTCTATGTGAATGCACCAGAAGAGGGTGCTGCTGCATCTTTCCAAGAGAGCAACAGCTCAGTCACCTGGTAAATCTGGAATATTCTCCCAAGTCCGTAAGATATACTTTCCTTGGTGCCACCTTGAGTTTTTTTTTTTGGTCTTTTTGTTTATCTGTTTGTCCTGTTTTTGTTTTTGTTTTTCTGCTTCAGAAATTTTCATGAGTTTCCAGTGACCCCGTGGGCACTTCTTCTAGTCACAGCATCCACAAACATGATTTGTTTTCGGTGAGCCTTTGCTCTGATTCCAGCTGGGCATCTTCTGGAATTCAGGAATACCCCCTTCCTCAGGGGTGAAGTAAAGTGTGAACTGAGCCATAGAAAGGTTGAAAACTGCCACATGCACAGTTGGGGAATTAGAATAAGCCACCGGTTATCTGCCTGTACCTGTGCCTTCAAGTGCTGGCATTCTTTGCATAAGGAAGCTTCCAACTTGAACATCTTATGGATGCTCTGTGTAATTGATTTATTATGTAACATCTTCAGGCTAATCCTTCCTGTCATTCTGGAAGCCAAACCCATCTCCTAGTAGGCTGCTCATGATTCAATACACAGCCAGGAAAGACTCAAGTAGTAATGTATCTCATATTAATTATTGTGTTCTGAAATTTTCAAGTCAATTTTATCAGTATGTTACTATCCCAGGATTCTGGCCCTCTCTTTTCTTCAACCATTACATCTCTCATATGTGCCTAACTAAACTTTATTTTGACTTAGTAAAATATCCTCAGGTTAGAAATACAAATAAGGGAATGAGTGAATGCCTCTATAAATAACACCTGCTAGATGCCTGTTTATGAGCTTAAAGACAACTGAGATTATGGTAAAAGATATTTCCCCATCATTATAGGGACAGTCAGACAGTTTATGTATAGCCAAGAGAAAAGACAAGTTGGATGTCGTACTATATCCCTAATAATCCAAGAACTTGGACGTGGAAGTAGCAGCATTGCAAGGGTGCAAGGCCAGTATGAGCTATGAGAACTTGTCAAAAACAAAAACAAAAACATAAAATGGGAGGGCGTATGATGCAGTGACCCTGGACATTTCTGAGCTGTCTTCCTTCTTCCCTTTAATCACCTGCCTCTTCAGTTTCCAGAAGTTCTCTATTGGGTAAGTAGGAGTACGTGAGGAACTGGACCACATGAATGTGAGCTGGCTTAGACTTCTGAGCTACTGTATAAGCTGAGTATATCGCTGGGTTTCCCTTTACCTAATCTACCCTGGGACCCAGCTACAAAATGTTTGCATATCTTCCCAGTGTTTAATGTAGAAAGACAAAGAAGGCTCATTTTAAACAATGAAGCTTTTTAAGAAAAGAAAATACCACCCATGGCCACATTGCGTACACAGCAGTTGTGTTTTATGTGCTGGGTTTGTAGTGATGCCTTCATACTGCATGATTGTTATCTGTGGAGGATGTGCATTGTGACCAGTGCTCCCCAGTCAGGGGAACTGCACTACTGACAAGAGGGATTTCTTCAGAAGTCCTCAAGTCTCAAAACAGCGAGTTTTTCCCCACAGGGTTTCACTTCAACAACCCATGTCGCAATTCATTAACTTTTGCCACTYGTCCAGTGGATTCTTCACATTTTGGAACTTAGATGTGTAGAATCCAAGACCTAGGTCACCTTGAAGACATGCCAGAACTGTCTTCTGCAGTAGGATGCTGCCACCAGGGTCAGAGTGAAGCCGAAATCATTTGGAATGCTAGCCTTTTCAGAAACTGCCTCCACCTCTAGCCCAGGAAGAAGCTGTTCTGGGGATATTCTTTTCTGGAATAAGGACCCTTAGCGAGACTTGGCTCTTGCATACCTCTATCTGAAAACCTAACTCTTCCCTGGGAGTGTGAATTGAAGGTTAGGGATGACTGCTGGGGGGGGGGTGTGAAATGGTAATCACTTTCATATGACACTTGAGAAATGTTATAATAAAGCTGAGTAAATTGGAGCATGAGTTAGCCAGTCCTTTGCCTAATGATGTCACTCACTTTGTGCTTCCTCCAGCCTATGATTAATAAAAGGGGGTTATTACAGTAACTCACTCCTAGTGGGCAGCAGTGACGTCAGCAGCAGCTGAGCAAACTGACTACATTTAGTTGTGCGTGTGTATGTGGGCATTTTTTTCCCTGTGACTAACATGAAGCTAACAGCATCTAATAAAACAAAAGCGTCTTGAAAGTTAAGGAAATTATTGAGTGAACTCTTCTCTGCAGGGAGCGCCATTTTAATTGTTCAAAGCTAAATGATGTTAGCATTGGCTAAAATGACATTATTGGTTTTCCATTCCTTNGTCCAGTGGATTCTTCACATTTTGGAACTTAGATGTGTAGAATCCAAGACCTAGGTCACCTTGAAGACATGCCAGAACTGTCTTCTGCAGTAGGATGCTGCCACCAGGGTCAGAGTGAAGCCGAAATCATTTGGAATGCTAGCCTTTTCAGAAACTGCCTCCACCTCTAGCCCAGGAAGAAGCTGTTCTGGGGATATTCTTTTCTGGAATAAGGACCCTTAGCGAGACTTGGCTCTTGCATACCTCTATCTGAAAACCTAACTCTTCCCTGGGAGTGTGAATTGAAGGTTAGGGATGACTGCTGGGGGGGGGGTGTGAAATGGTAATCACTTTCATATGACACTTGAGAAATGTTATAATAAAGCTGAGTAAATTGGAGCATGAGTTAGCCAGTCCTTTGCCTAATGATGTCACTCACTTTGTGCTTCCTCCAGCCTATGATTAATAAAAGGGGGTTATTACAGTAACTCACTCCTAGTGGGCAGCAGTGACGTCAGCAGCAGCTGAGCAAACTGACTACATTTAGTTGTGCGTGTGTATGTGGGCATTTTTTTCCCTGTGACTAACATGAAGCTAACAGCATCTAATAAAACAAAAGCGTCTTGAAAGTTAAGGAAATTATTGAGTGAACTCTTCTCTGCAGGGAGCGCCATTTTAATTGTTCAAAGCTAAATGATGTTAGCATTGGCTAAAATGACATTATTGGTTTTCCATTCCTTYCATTAAAGTGATCACARACTGTCTTTGAGAGATGAGATTTTTGCTTTTAATAGAACAACTGTCCTTCCATCCATCATTCTTTCAGGGGTGAATAAATGCTAAGACAGGGGACTATGGCTGTAAGCTGTTTTCGGAAAGCTTAAGATTACAGAATTTAGTGACACCAGCTAAACGGCACAAGATTGTTGCATATTCGTACACATCGGCGCTCCAAACTGATGAAATGAATGCTGACAGAATTCTGGATGCTGACCTACCTTTGAAAATCTGACCTTCCAGAGATTAGAGTGTGGGCACCTGGAAATCTTTATTGACCAGGCTGAGCTGCTGCCAGAATGTGCTGCCAGCGCATGGACAGAAGAGGTCACAGTGCAGTGAAGAGCAGCGCCCAAGCTACTGTGGCTTAGACGTGTCTGAGAGCTGCTCCACAGAAGGACACAACCTTTGGACTTTATCTGGACATGCAGGAGGTAGCAGCTCCCTGATTTAAAACAACACACACAAACACACAGACACACACAGGGGAGAGAGAGACACAGAGAGAGACAGACAGAGAGAGAGTCAGAGAGAGAGAGAGACAGAGAGAGAGACAGAGAGGGAGAGACAGAGATAGAGACAGAGACAGACACACACAGAGAGACAGAGAGGGACAGAGATATTGGACAACTTCAAGGTTTTTCTTGGCTTTTACTTTTTGGTTCTATAATTGGACAACAGGTTGTAGAGGTACCTTTGTGGATAAGTAACACTGGATTAGAATCAAAGCCTCTGCTCTCAYCAATTTAATGGAATCTGCACACTAAATCTCTGTGTCCTCATAGCTGWGTCCTCAAGCCAGGAATATGGAACTTGTTATCCTAGAGGTTCCAGGTAAGGAAAAGTCTGGTGGCACTCTGTTCTATATTCCTTTGAAAAAAAATTTCCATAATCTTTTAGGGGAAATAAATCAATTTCTATAGCAGATGTTTCCTGATTGGTTTTTAACTGAGTTATGACAATTAATGAACATATATCTGTTGGTCAGAACTTTGAGAAGGCATATTTATATAGTTTCTCTAYAGGTTAAAAGTGATTATTGAGGTTTTGTATGTGTTAGCCATTCTTGGGAAGAAATCCAGGCATTTATGAATCATTTGGGAGTTGATTGAAGCTTTTGGTTCTAAAATGACCATTTACCTGAGTAGACTGTGATTCATATCTTGGAGGAGATGACATGGCGTCATGATGTCTAAGACACTCCTCTCRTGGCTCTGTTCATTGACAAAGGAACTCTGACTTACTCTCTTTTCTGGATGTCSTGAGCCATTGAGAAGCTAAGCCATGAACTTGGGACAGTAGCCCTTGTTTTCTGAACAGTATTCACACCTAAGCCTGCTTGTTGTAGGCTGTTTCTGTCTTCAATATTTATCATTTGTTGTTGATGACACCTTTTCTGTGTCTTTCACAATCATGTCTGGCTCGTCTCAGAGGAGCAGCACCTGGAGGGCCACAGACTTCCTTTATCCACTCCACTTCGGTATGAGAAGGGCACTTGCAGGCGAGAATGTTACCATGTAGACAAGAACTCTGCTTTATTCTTTGGCTATTAATTGTACGCCATTACCTTAAGTACTAGACAATAAAAATAAAACCTTTTTTCTTTTTGTCCCTTTTTAAGTTAAGCATGGCTATTTCATATTTGCAAAATTTACTTTGGGGAAATTCACTGTTGCATTGATCGAGCTGTTACTAAATGGCTAAAGTGAGGAACCCAGTTCTTCATTTACTTTTCTCTGCGAGTCCGTTATCTTCGAAACACATTGGGTATGAGTCAGCTCATCTAGATTTGTTGCTTGCTACCAAGACTGCCCTTAGTTTAACAAAAAAAAAAAAAAAAAAAAAAAAAAACTGGCTGAGAATGTACTGCGGGCATGTGAGAAAGTAGGCGAGGACGGCGAGGCTGCCTCTGAAAGTTAGCAATTGTTGCCTGGTGTGAGTTTCTCATCATTGGGTACCATACATGCATGAGGAAGTAGGGTCACTTCAATCACTAATACTTTGCATAACTGGATTCTTTTCCAGTGTTATTGTCTGGGTTTCCAAGTCCTCTTGGAGCACAGATGGAAAGGGAATTGGGTGAAATCTTAAAATCATGACTCTAACTCAGGGCTTCTCACTGTATAATCATGGCTAATTTCTCTAGCGTGGGCACCACCCTGTGCTGTACATTGTAGGAGAGCTCTCAGCATTGGCCCTCTGCTCAGTAGATGCCAGTAGCACCTCCTTCCTGGTTGTGACAGCTGAAAGCATTGTCAGATGTCCCAGAGAGAGAAACCAGTTCAGCTGAGAACCACTGTTCTGGAGTGAAGAACAACGGTTTACTTACTGAATTTTTCCCTTCTTTTTCTTTTCCCATATTTAGCTGTAGCATCTGGGGCCACTGTTCAGATAACAGTCTTCAATACCTTGAGAACAGGCCCTCATAGATAGCATGAGGCCTGAAGGGACACTCAGGTAGTTCTGAGAAACATATGAGCCCTCAGAATCAGGGAGTTTTGGGTTAACTGTTTCTGATTTGTTGTTTTGGATACAGTTCAGAGAAATTTGAATGCCTCCCCCCCTTTCCACTTCTGTTTTGAACTATTCATTCTTGTTCTAGCTTAGAAGCACACAGTCCCCTAGTTGGATTTTGACTGCAAAGTGCCGCTCCATCTCTGGCCCAAATCCTGGTATCTAACATTTGGCCCAAACTAGTTGCAGGCTGTGGCCTGTAGGAAACAGACAGGTTTGCCAACCCCATACTCTACCAAAGCCATTTGATGGGATGGTTAAACAGGGACTCCCACAGTTTACTGCAGCAGAGAGCATTCAGAATCCTGCCCATGTTTTCTGGATGCTGTGCTGTCTCTTGTGGGGAGAGGGTGACCCTCACCAAAGAGGCCAGGTTTTGTTTTTTTCCCCTAAGCCCAGAATAACACTTAGCTGATGAGAACACCTCAAAAGTTCTTTTCATTTCTATAGTCACGTTTCATGTTTACTTTCCCAGTAAGGCAGAAATCGTGTGTGTGTGTGTGTGTGTGTGTGTGTGTGTGTGTGTGTGTGTGTGTTTGAAACAGATTTTTCATGGGAAGGAAGCAAACGCCGTGAGTTATCAGCAGCTTGTCTGCGCCTCTGAACCACCAGCCTCCTGTCATTCAGTTGAATCAGAGGACACTTGTCAGTCACCTGCTTAGGGTGTCCACACATCCTCTGGCTTGCATGTTTGACTGAATCATAGGATGTGTGAGCAGCGGAGTCGTGGAAAAACGGCCTCCTTTCCAAGCCTGTCTCCTTGCTTCAGGGATAGAGAGGGAAGAACGATTAATAGCCTGGACGAAAGCTTAAGGACATACGGTTTGCTCGAGAGGAAAAGTGAATATTTCTCACTTCTTGATCTCTGCCAACTTTATATGGGCCCAGCTGCTGCACAGGGCAAACACACTAGTCCAGAGTTAGCTATGCCCCTAAGATGTGTGTCACCACAAGCCACTGGCCAGCACTGAAACTCAGGTTTCCYCCATCCGCACAAAAGAGCTCTATCCTCAAAGGAACTTTGTTTCTTGACCAGCTCACTAATTGTGATTGAAAACACCAGCTCCCCAGAAATGCTCACGCATCCGAGTTAGCAGAAACAAGACAGGCCCTAATTGCTCCATTTACATAAAAGTAGAAACATACAACTTCTAAATATAAATCTCTGGCACATCGCTTCTTTTGCAATTACAGTAAAATAAGGTACCAGTTTCCCTCCGGGCTCCTCCTCACAGCAAGCTGCTCTCCCGGGTTCGCTAGTGGCTGCTCCTCCAGGCAGCACAGGGCCAGCGTGGAGTTGGAGCTTTGTGAAGTAGCCAGTAAATCAGAACGCCTCCGCTAGGTGCAGAGCGCGGTGGCAGCGGGCCACTCTGCCAGTGCGGTAGTCGGTGGGACCGAACTCCACACTCGGGAAGGGGCAGTCTGCGGGTGCGGGGCCTGAGCTGCCGCTCGCTTCGGTTGGCCAGGAGATCGGCAGCCCCACTGCAGGTCCTGGTCCCTGACATTCCCTGGCACCGAGGGCTGGGATCGGAGATTCCCAGCTGCACTCACTGAACAGTGATTTTTTTTTTTTTATTTCCCCTCCCTGAATTCTTTAGCTGCCAAAAGGGGGGGAAAAATCAAGAGCTGCGCTTTTAAACGAAGTTGCCCTTGCTGGTGTTCAGGGTAAAAATAGAGGCGGCCGCTTGGACCAGCTTGGCCCCTGAGTCCAGGCGTCCCGCGAGCCGGGCTGAAGCTGCGCATTCGGGAGTGATCCCTGGAAACTGCCAGCAGGTGCTGCTCAAGGTACGGTGGCAGGCTGAAAAGGGACAGGGCCTGGGTTCAGGGAGTCTCCGCGGGAGGGGCAGGAAGTGAAAGAGAAACCAACCCGCTCAGAGCTGCGCTGACCAGCACACGCCCTGGGCCCTGGAATTCAGCTGGGAAACGCTGATCCTCAGCCCAGAATATTCATTCCACAGAAGCTATTTTAACCTGCCTGCCTCCTCCACTAYCCTAACCTGGATTTCCAWGGAAAGAGAGGAGGAGGCTTTCCCAACGTGGTTCTAGCTCTGAGGTTGGGGGAGATCCAGCTACGACATAGCTGCTAGACTGGCTTAGCAGGTTGGCACTTTAATGGTGTCAAAGGCCAACAGGGTCTTAGAGTGATCCAGTGTGAGGTAACCCCTGCAGTCAGGGTCTTGAGCATTCCCATGACACACATGCTTAAGAAACCGCCGGGATGCTCAGAAATAACATTCTTTTGTGACCACTGAGTTTTGATTCAGAAATTATACATCCCACTTTATAGATGGAAACACTGAGGCTTGAGATTAAATRAGGAAGGAGCCTTGGASCTGGGGTCTGATCCGGGCACTTTTCTGTGCCAACAAGTCTACATTCTACATTCGGGTGCAAGTGGTACTTTCCCTTAAGTTATGTGTGAGGCAAGAAGTGAGTTTAGATGCTCAGGGGTTCATCTCAGACAGTGTAGAAGTGCCTCTCTTCCAAAGGTTTATGTTCATCCCCAGGGTTGGAGTGGAATTGACCATCACTGATTTTCTTTCTGTCTTTGCCACCCATATTCCTGTCATTTTCCCCATGCAACTTTATTCCCTACTTCAGTTCTCTTATGCGGTTCTCAGACTACTCCTTCTCCCACCCCCACCGCCCCCATATAGCTAGCATCCAGGCTTCCTTAAGCAGTCAAGAGAGACCCTGGCACAGACAGCTCCCAGTGTCATAAAGGAACCTTCCCCACTTTGCATCAGGAGACCAGAGCCTTTATAGTTTGCTTGTGGGCACAGTGAAAAGTTTATTTTATGCATGTTAAACCTGGCACACAAAACAACATATCTGGTCATATGGCTTTCATTAGCTCCCAATTTTGCACATTTTATCCAACTTGTCGTAAGAACCCGGCCAGTGCTTCAGCTGTATTCCTTCTGAGAACAAGAGCCCCTCTCCACTGTGCTTATCGGAGCATTCCTGCTCTCTATGCTATCTCCCTGCCAGTGTGACCCGGGCAAAAGAANCCCTCTCTCCCTCTTTCTCCTCCTTTCTCTCTCCCTCCCCCTCCCTTGCTGTCCCTCTTTCTCCCCCTTTTCCTCTGTCTTCTCTTCCCCTCTCTCCTTTCTCCCTGTCTCTCCCTCCCATCCTCTCTCAATCTCTGTCTCCCCCCACCCTGTCTCTTCCTTCCTCCCTCCCTCTCTCCCTCCCTCTCTCCCTCCCTCCTTCCTTCTCTTTTACTCGGAGACAGTCAGAACTCTCCTCCCTGACAGCCACAAACCTACAGCACTGACTGCATTCAGAGAGAGAACCTGCAAACAAAACTTCACAGAAAACTTTTTGCTCTTGTTCCAGAGAATTTGCTGAAGAGGAGAAGGAAAAAAAAAGTCCAAAAAACCTGTGCGTGAGGGGTGGGGAGGAAAAGCAGGGCCTTTGAAGAAGGCAACCACACGACTTTTGCTGCCAGGATGCCCTTGCTTTGGCTGAGAGGATTTCTGTTGGCAAGTTGCTGGATTATAGTGAGGAGTTCCCCCACCCCAGGATCCGAGGGGCACGGCTCAGCCCCGGACTGCCCGTCCTGTGCGCTGGCCACCCTTCCGAAGGATGGACCTAACTCTCAGCCAGAAATGGTAGAGGCTGTCAAGAAGCACATCTTAAACATGCTGCACTTGAAGAAGAGACCCGATGTCACCCAGCCGGTGCCCAAGGCGGCGCTTCTCAACGCGATCAGAAAGCTTCATGTGGGTAAAGTGGGGGAGAACGGGTATGTGGAGATAGAGGACGACATTGGCAGGAGGGCCGAAATGAATGAACTCATGGAGCAGACCTCGGAGATCATCACCTTTGCCGAGTCAGGTGGGTGCTGGCGTTGGGAGTGGGGGCGGGGGCGGGGAAATGTATTTCGTTGACAGTCCTAGCAGGAACTTCTTCCCCTCCAGCTCAAGACTGTCCGGGAAGGTTATTAGTTATTAGGTGGTGGCGGTGGCGCCGGAGAGGCAGAGAAGGGGGAAAGGACTTCTTTGCCAGGGAGCCCTGCCCCGCAATGGCTAGCTTACACTTGCTAAATAAACTCAGCGGTTACCCAGAGAGGAAGCTCTTGGGCCAGTCTGGAGCTGGAAAGCATTCTGCTTGGGGCTCCCTGACTGCCCTGCCTAGGAAACCAGATTTGATCAACCAGATGAAAGCAGGGCATTTGGGGGTTTGGGGGTGCAGAGGCAGCATCTGGACCCCATCCAAAGTTTTCTGGGGTAGGAGTGAGAGTGCCTGGGGCCGAGTGCAAAGGCACTGATGATGGCTCTGTCTGAAAACAAATTTCCTTTAAATGTCTCATCTGGGGCCACATCGGAGCCAGACTCTGGGCATATTTATTAGTGACAATCATTTTCACCCTGGAAAGCGTGCCTCTATGAACAACCCACCCAAGACAGCAAAGAGCGACTCTTAGGGTACTGCATTAGTGATTAATTTTGGAACACTGAAACTTTTGCTTTTAGAACAAAAAACAAAATAAAAACAGAAGCAACGAATGACGTCAAAAAAAAAAAAAAAGCCTGCGAACCTTATCCCCCAACCCAGTTTTATTTTTCTGTAAAGTGACTGACAACTTTTTTTGCCAAGGAATGCAATCTTGACAATGTGCTCTCAGACCCTATGCTGAACTACTCAGTCCTTAAGAGGGAAACTTTAACGGATTCTAATCGTTGGCTCAGGACCACACTAACCTGTTGCTGTGGAGGAAAAAAAAAAGAAAAATACCTGTCCAAAGCCCCGGCTCTAAACTGAGAACTCCTCTCCAGTCGGGAGAGTACAGATCTTACTGCAAGTCTGTGGGAACTGGGCACACAAATGTTTTAATATCTCTTTACTCTCACGTTAAATGCTAGGCTAAGGAATAGGATCCTTTGCCAAGGCCGTTTGAAAGGAATGCCATTGTTTTGTTTGGWAGAGCATATGGCTAGTGAAGCAGGGGGGGGGGGGTTCCCAGCATTTTGTTTAAAAGTTTGCTGCAGCAGTATCAACAATTAAGGCAACACTSAAAATTTCCAATCCTGAAAACCTGTTGACTCAGATGTTCTGTTTTCAAGAAAGCTGTGCAAGACCTGGGCATCCTTGGGGGAAGGGGAGAGGAGGCAGCTGGCTTGGTGGCTTCCTGTGGGAGAAGCCTTGGTACCCCCACCAGCTTCCTTGACAGGCTGGTTCTGTCCAGGTCCTACTTCCTTAACTACTAGCTCCTTTTTGGACACAGTCCCCCAAACCTTGGTCACTGTGACTTTATTTTCTGAACCACATTGAGGAAAAAGACAGGTTGGAYGTATCAGGTTGCTATTTAGTTTTGAATTTTCTCTCATTTTTCATAGTCAGAAGGTGAGAAAGAAAATCTTTCCAACATTGGTTGGTGTGTGAGGGGTTCCCTGCTTTAGGAGATTGGCCCTGGTCCTGACTCAACGTGACTCATAGAAGTTTTTGTGTCCAAGTTTCCCCTATGTTGGCCACAATTGCAGTTTCTACTGACTTGGAGTCAACTGTATCATGTGATTAGGCATATGTGTGACTTCCACCATGTTTAATGGCACAGGGGACATTAGCACTCTGTCCTTCCCTCTGACTTACTAGGCTTGTACAGAAAATCTATCACTCTGCAGTTAGGGGTAGGGCAAAGAATTGGGTCATTTTTGTTCTTTTTACTTATGACCTTCTCAGTGCTAATGACTTTCTCAGTTAAGTGGGATCCTGTCAGTTTTGCTTCTCTGTTGTTTAGTTTGAGAGAAAATGAGCTACTATTTACATCGGTGATTCACTGGACTCACACATTGGCTGAGTGTAAAATTTGTAAGAGGAAACTCCTTCTAGTCCAGGAACATGGTGTTTTTGGTACAATCGCTTATTTTCTCATGTGAGAAGTAGCACACATTGACTTCAAGTTGATTTAATATAATTTCGCAAATGCAGGTAAGATCACACCATAGAACCTACTCTCCAAGTAGAGTAGGGTGGGACACAGGCAGGTTGCCTATTCAGGAAACATATTTATTATCTGATTAGCCAGAGAAAACATATGAAAATGAACTGCAAAGATCTGTCTTGTTGCTTTCAGAACAATTCTATTTTGCTATATAGTAACTAACACATTTCAAGAATAGAAAAGGGAAAAATTTTTTTCTTTTCTTTATAACCATTTGTACAACAGAGTACAGTCAATTAATGTCACCTGTAAACATATTGTAGATGTGATTTTTTAATAGCAAGATACCTGGTATGAGAMTGTGTGTTTCACTTTGGCCTCTTCACTCGAGATTATTTGATAAAGYCAACAAAATCATGAAACTAAAGGAACTTGGGCTATGGTATTTTGACCTTTTAAGTGAATCTGTCCTGTGTTCAGGTAGGAAGTGTTTTGGTTTTGTGAAGTTGATTTGAATTGTATTGGCTAAGCAGCAGGTATTCARTCTCAAGCTTTCTGAAATCTGTCCCAATAAATGAAATTGATTTTATTTTTATAGGTATCATCCAGTATAATAATGCTTCCCAAAGTTAGTGTATTCATTGCATGGCTGGCCTCATACCATTATTGCTACTCATTTTTCTTCAAGGAACAGCAGTATGRGAGAGTCAAGCCAATCCAATGACTACAACTAAATTGTTGATGAAATTGGCTTTCTTGGCCAATGCACTGAGTTTTATTTACATTCCCTTCTTTATAGTAGGTGCTCAATGAAT
>BDUI01007720.1:43816-59445 GCA_002335545.1 Apodemus speciosus
GAAACACAAGGTAAGTTGTGGAACAGATGGGGCAAGAAACCACGGCTTTAAGGAGGGGACAGTTAAGATGAAGAATGGGAACTGGCCAAAGGATCCGGCAAATAATGGTTAAGTCACTGACTACAGAAGTGTTTCAGTGAAACCGAGTGGATGGAAGAAGGCCCCACACAGGAAGGGCTTGACATCAGGATGAGGAGTGAGGAAAGGGGCCTGGACAGAGCTCAGTGTCTGTCTGTTTGCCACACAACGTCACTGGAGCTTGCCCTTCAGATTTAGGACCCATGGCACACTGACTTCCCAAGTGTGTCAAATAACAGTTTTACATACAGATATGAAAAATTCTAAGTGAGTCAGACAGTATGTACAGAGAAAAATGTCATGTTGAAGCACAAGAGCATTTCCTTTTATATCTGCCAAGATCAAATCTATGACCAACTACAACTTCTCTTGGGAGAATAAAAACTCAATTCTGAGTAATCGTTATTTGTTTCCATGTATAAAATTTAAAGTATCTAGAACAGCTGGACAGTGGTGGCCTTTAATCCCAGTACTTAAGAGGCAGAGGCAGGTGAATCTCTTGAGTTTGAGGCCAGCCTGATCTACAGAGTGAGTTTCAGGACAGCCAGGGCTACACAGAGAAACTCTGTCTCGAAAAACCAAAACTAAAACCAAACAAAACAACCACAACAATGACAAAAAAACCAAACCAACCAACCAAACAAACAAACAAAAAACAAGGTATCTAGAATGTCCTAAAATTAACAAAAAACGACAAGTTATAGTAAACCGCCTCCCAGTTCACCTCAGGTCAACAGAAAGCTGTTTATTATTTATATAATATATAAATATATAAGGAATGTTTCTTTCCTTGGTGGAAATCTGTTCTTCACTTAATTTTTAAATAAGTCAACATTTCTCCATGCCTTAGATCACTGTATTCAACAATATTTTAGAGTATCTATGTAGAACTCCAGAGATAGACATAAAAAGTCAGTATTGGGAGGGAGACTGGATTTTGACTGTTCTTCAGAGGCACATGTGTGAAGGCTTTGGCCTCTGTGTCGGCTGTTGGGGATGATGAGACCACTCAAGGTGGCTGGAAGCCTTTAGGGACACTGAGGTTCCTGTACTTAGGTGGATTTTAAGACTCACTCTTTCTCTTTTTGGAGCTGAGAAGTATCTGTTTCCCTATGGGCTCCCTTTTTGTGAGCCCCTCACTACACCACAAGACCAAAGAAATGCCATGGACCAGTCATGGACCAAAGCCTTCATGTCTGGGAGCCCAAATAAACCTTTAAAAATTAATCCTCTGAGGTATCTGTTACAGCATGCAAAACCAAAAGAAATGTTGTGATCACCGTTTCTTGTGAGACAGCTTCCTTCCATCTCTTATACACTAAGAAGAATGGTTTCTGCTTACTCATCACAAGGACRGTGTGTGTTAAGGGGCCTGAGTTAACATCTATCGTGAGTTTATCACATTCCTTACCCAGAAATGATTATGAACAGTAATATATACTCTCAAGATGGTTGCCTGAGTGGAGCCAGCCTTTGGCCCTGAGGGGCAAACTTTCCTGTGTTTGAAGACTGAAATGAATGGCTTATTTTCATAGAGAGGAGATCAATACCCTTTCCACTCTGAGGTCACCCACCTCCACCCTCCCATGGTTTATCTGTGCTTTGTATCCCATCTCCTGTGACAGTTGTCAATAAATTCTCCCCTGTGACAGTTGTCAATAAATTCTCCCCAGCCCTTTGTTTCTCTCAACTTTCCAAGAGTCTCTGCTGCGGATGGATCCTTCACCAGAAAATTCTGATCCCTTAAGCTCCTAGTGTGTACCTTCCTCCTTCCCCTCTCTAAGCTCCTACTGTGTACCTTCCTCCTTCACCTCTCTAAGCACCTACTGTGTACCTTCCTCCTTCACCTCTCTAAGCACCTACTGTGTACCTTCCTCCTTCNCTGCTCCAGTTGTTCAGGACCTACATGAAGGTCAAGCTACACATCTACTACCTATGTGCAGGGAGGCCTAGGTCCAGCCCCTGTATGTTACAAGAAAACTCTTAAACATGATCATTGCAGAGCTATGGCCTCCATACAGAGAAGAGAGCAAGGAGTTGAGGAAGGAGGGTGGCTGGGGTATGCACAAGAGGAGAAAGCAGCCCTTTGTGACAAGGAGGACAGGACAMMTGTCTAAGGACATGACATGGATGGAAGCCAAGTTAGGTAAGAACACACGCAGGGCGAGATCTTTGGAGGTCAGAAGTTTCAAAGTCTTCAGACCAGTGAGAGACCATTTGAACCTTTCAAGCAAGAAGACCTGATTTTTGCCTTAGAAGAGGCATGCTAGCTCTGCAGAGGAAGCTAGACACTGAAGGTTAGATGAGAAGTGGGTAGCAATGGTCCYCCTGCCCGGAGGCRCAGAGAAAACCCAGGGAAAGCTCTTTCAAGAACAAATCCCACCTTCATACATGGAGCAGAGCCCAGGCACTGTTAAGGTTGTGAGGTGAGCACTGASAAGATGGGTCTGTGTGATTAACTCCCCGGCGATTCTAACATATGGTCATGGATCAAACTACTCATGTAGAACTATCCCAGTGGTCCAAGTGCAAGATCTGATACTTTCACCAGTGATGGAAATGAAATAGTGATCCCACTTATGGAATGAGCAAAATGAGACCAACGCAGATGGGCCGTGGCTATAAAGACTGAAACTGGGCATCTAGGCCACCTTCCACGGGGTGCTTGTTAGATGTAGATTGATACAATTAAAAACCGAGTGATGAAGTGGAGGCGCCCAGCAGGCAGTTGATTGGAGAGCAGAACAGAAGTCTCAGTTCTGCCTATGTCAGAGCTGTTCAGAAGAACATTTCTGGAATGACAAGCACTATGTGTCTGTGGTATACAAAACAGAGAGGATATCAACTTAAAATGGGGCTAAAATAGTGTTTGTGAGGAACTGAATCTTTTTTTTTAAGATTTATTTATTTACTATATGTTAATACACTGTAGCTGTATTAACACACACCAGAAGGGGGTGTCAGACACACCAGAAGGGGGTGTCAGATCTCGTTATGGATGGTTGTGAGCCACCACGTGGTTGCAGGGACTTGAACTCAGGACCTTCGGAAGAGGAACTGAATCTTGATTTAATTAAAAGTCAAACAACTATCCATCGGCGAGTCGTTTGTTCTATACCCCTGAACCAGTTGGACATGTGTAGTTGATTCCCATGTGCTGTGAAAGAACTTCTTAGGACTCTTACTACGTGGCCAGGGAACAGGTCAAGGTCACCACATGTTACTTATCTCATGGCTGTGGGCAAATATCTACCAAGAAGCGACTTAAGGAGGAAAGGTTTATTTGGACTTACAGTTCCAAAGGAGAGTCCAACATGGCAGGGGCGGTTGCTGATCTCGGAAAACAGACTCCACTAAAGCAAGGAGTCTGCTTATTAGTTATTAATTCATTTACTTTCATTCATTCATTTTTGCATCTTCCATCAAGAAATGAGAAGCAATGAACACTGTTCATTCAGCCTCCTTTCTCCGTTTCATCGAGGGCAGGACCCCAGCCTCAGAACGTTTCCTCCCGCAGTTCCTGTGCGTCTTCCCACCTCACAGAAGCCTGGTACAGGACCTTCCTCACAGACATAKCAAGAGGGTTGTTTGCTAGGGGATTGTAGATCTGCTCAAGTTACCAACGGAGGTGAGCTGGCACAGCCAACATCTCTCTCTGCCTAGATTATGGCAGCAGCCAGCCGCCTGGCCACATTCCCCCACCATCTCCCTCTCTGTATTCTCAACTCGACAGCAGAAACGATCTTCATAGCTTAAGCCATGGCATGGCTTTTTCCNCTTCCTCCTTCACCTCTCTAAGCACCTACTGTGTACCTTCCTCCTTCACCTCTCTAAGCTCCTACTGTGTACCTTCCTCCTTCACCTCTCTAAGCTCCTAGTGTGTACCTTCCTCCTTCCTTCCCTTAACCTCTAGGTGTCCCTCGCCAGTCTCTTCCTTGTACCTCCTGATGGTGGGATGTAAGATGGACCGGGTATGAGGAAGCCCCCAGGTTCCCAGGCTTCTCTTCCTTCTCTTCTATGTCTGGATTCTTCCATCCCTCTCCTGAACTCTGACCGTTGCAAGGACTAAGTCAAAAGTTTCCTTAGCAACAAATACCTATATGTAGACTCATCTGGGCACTCCCACCCAGATATCCTGAGAGTGACTTCAACTCAATGCACCCAAAGGCTTCCTCTGCCGTGTGGGCTGCTCAGCAACCCACCCCAGCAAGCCAGACACTCCACAGTGCCGTCTGCACCTGAAGTCGGTTGCCTTTAGATAAACTATATATGCAGACCGACTCTCAGGATGCGCATTTTGCACTAACGTGTCAGTAGATATTTTTACTAAGTACATCCTTCAAGCCCAGCGGTGCGGTCTGACCTTAGATCGTCGCCACACCCACCCTCTGGCTCTGCCCTTTGCAGCTGTCCTGTGGACGGTCAGTGTTCCACTCTTGTGTACCACTCCCATGCCCATCCTTCTGAATCCCCAAACACAAAGTGATGGAGTGTTACACTTCCAAAGAAGCTGTCTAAGCCAACCTCCCAACGGTCACACCCATGACGTAACTCGGCTGTGTCCAAACACACTCTGGCCTTCAAGTTTGCTTTCACCCACCATCTTCTGAGACCTTCCCTCCCTGGGCTGTTTTCCTTCATCTCGAGCGCTTACTCCACTTTCAAGGCATCTTGTTAATCTCTCTTGCTATATTATCTATAATTCGTTTATTTACTATAAAATACTTACTGCAACGCTTTATAATTATTTACTCACACATCAAACTCTACACCGGGCTGCAATTATTCAGGCAGCAAGCACACTTCTGCTCGTTGTTGTGTCTACACGACCAGGCGTAGTACTCAGTAGGTGTTCAATAGATGTACTGAACTTGAAATGCCTTTGTAGTATAATCAGTCCAAGTGAGGTAGCCATGTTAACGAAATGAGCTCATCTCCACTGCCTCCCCTGTTGACAAGCACCCCCTTGGACTCAGAAAGCAGATGATTTGTGATCTCCGAAACCCCGGGTTTATGTGGAAGGGAACAGCCTCCCGGTTTCTTAATTCTTCCCAAGAGAATCCATCGCATTACACAGCCGGGGAAGTCAGTTTGCTTTTTCAAGGGTATGCCCTGCCGATCTGCTCCGGCTCTGTGCCCCTGTCTCTCCTGTTGCTCTTTCTCTGAGTCTGCTGGCCGGTTTTCAGAACTGAATGTGCCACAAAGACTCTGTAACAACATGCTGTACATTATCACGTTAGCTACAGTCATAATACACGGGGCTGTGGAACCCGATTACACTTCACCACACAGCCATGGGGGGTGGGGGGAGGCGGGGAGCGGGAGGGGGCAGGGGAAACAGGGCTTCATCAAGAAATTTTTATAACCAAATAACCAAATGGAAACTTGCTAATGCAATCGGAAGTTATCAGACATAATGAAATTCAGAAGTCCCACACTGCTAGACTCAGTAGGAAGAGTCAGAAAGGCCAGTTGATGGAGGAAGCTTTAGCTTACTAATTCAGACGCGCTTACTAATTCAGTAAAACCGCTCGGAGCTTACTCCCCCTCTCCTGGCACCACCCGGTATCTACTCGATTTTGTTTTTCACTTGAATTCTGTCTTTGAAAATCACTGTTGAATATCTGAGATAAATAAGAGGGGCTCGAGGTCAGGGAGTGGCAAAATCAAAGATATCCACATACGGATGGTGCATTTCCAAACCATCCAGAGGAGCTTCGGAAAGACTTCTGTAAATCTGGCCCACAGAACAAAAACACTGTCACCTCATGCGGTGTGGAAAGGGACAGGCTTGCTACTAACGCTCCCAAACTAATAAGCAGGAAATCATGTAGCGAGTGGAAGAGTCGGCACTCAATTTCCATCCAAAACAATGAATAAGAAAGATAAATCTAAGTGGTTGCAATTTTCTGCCTTTACCCAGCAGTTCTTGCATGACAGTCATCGCACCAAATTCAAAGAAAATGTTAAATGGAATTTTCTTCCTCATAATAAATCAAGCTGCTGCAGAACTTCAAAGGAAGAATTAAATAGTGCTTTTCTTTTCTCTAGAAAATTCTGTTTGTCTAGAACTAAGGCAGGAGGATAAGCACATTGACAGGCAGCCCAAAGATATATGAAGTTTGCTATCGGATATTTGTAGAGAAATGTTCATCTCTAATCTACATATTAGATACATAGACAAATAGATGTTGATATATTTATCAATATAATTCCACATGTATCTATTAGAAATTATATATTACATATGACATTATATAATTAACATATGAAATATAATCACTATATTAATAACTGTTGTGAAAGGTATGATAATTCCATTAATGATACAAATTATTAACTTTCTTTGAGACAGAGTATCATGTATCCCAGGTTGGCTTTGAACTCATGATGTAGCTAGGACTCTGAAGCTCCCTGTCTTCATCTCCCAAGTGCTGGGTACAGTTATATACCATGTACTTCCATTCCTAGTTCATGCGGTGCTGGGAATAGAACCTGGTGCTCCGTGCATACTTGGTGATCTCTCTACAAACTGAGCCATATCCCTACTCCAATATTGATTAATATTCTTAAATATACACATGCTAAACACACCATATTATATATAGGTACAGATATGGATATGTTAGCAGGGAAACGGTGCTTTCTGGCATAACAAACAATGAAAAAAATTACCTCCTCAGTAGTTTATTCCACTGAGATGTAGAAACCTCCCCCTAACCTGAGAATTTCCAGTGTGTGTTAACAGCAAGTGAGCATTTACGGCTGTGAGGTTTTGTTTTGTTTTGTTTTTTAAGATTTAATTATTCGTATTTTGTCTATAAGTGTTTTGTTTGTGCGTCTGTATATCACTTGTATGCCAGAAAAAGGTGTCTATACATAGACATCTTGGCTACGTCATGAGTTCAAAGCCAACCTGGGATACATGACACTCTGTCTCAAAGAAAGGTAATCATTTCTATTATTGTGTAATTAGCATAATACCATTAACAGTTATTAATATATTGATTATACTTGATATAATAATTATGTAATATACAATAATAACGTTATATATAATTTCTATTATGTACAACATGTGATATTTCTATATATCCTTTCTCCTGGAACTGCAGTTATAGACAGTTGTTAGCCTGATATGGGTGCTAGGAATTAAACCTGGGTCCTCTGGAAGAGCAACCAATTCTCTCAACCTGCAAGCCACTTTTCAAGGACACCGGCRAACACTTACAATCAGCTCCTCTGCTCTCAGTTTGACCACCTGGAGATTTTACTGATCCTGTCTTTTTAATCAAAAAAAAAACAAAAAACCAACAACAAAAAAAAAAACCTCATGAGGTCTATGAGTTCTATAGTCCTCAGTTTACAGTCTCAGGATCTGCTTTGTGCAGGGGAGGGGAGGGGGATGTTGCAGCCACACACACCAGGACACCACAGCTCCACGCGCAGCATCTAAATGCTGCAGTGTAGTAACAATAAAACCAGACAGAGGGAATTTTACCTTGAAAACCTGTGCTCCCCCAAGCACTATCTCCACACAACTCTATGTGGTAAGAACAGAGATTAGTGGAGATATATAAAGAGGTAGGAACCACCCTGGAAGTAGGACAGGCGGCATTAATTCATAATTGCATTATCTAGGGAAAAGCCTCACATTGGTCTGCAGTTTGTGGACAAAGCTAAAGGATAAAAAGGCACCCCGGGAAGTATCTGTGTCTATGCGGACTCAAGACAGAATCCCAGTTCCCTGCCCCTGGTGAATAGCGCCTTCATCTTAGCAGGCGCCAGGCTGTCAAGATGTTATAAACTGCCAAGGTCTCCCACAGGGTTCTGACAGCTCTGCTCTTCGGGACTAGTCACTCCTAGTGACTCACCACTAGCCAGTGCTGCTTCAGTCAGCTCAGTGTGTTTCTGTCCTGATCCGCCCCTGCCTCCCATTACCTGGTCACTCAAGGACAGTTTCTCAGAGCCGGAAGAAGCCACTATAGGGATGGGGACCATTATATCCAGGAGTCTGTTCGCAAGCCAAATCATTCAAATGACATTAAGCTTAAAAATTCTTATTTGGAGGAGAGTAAAAGTTTATAATGAGTTAGCCCTTCTATAAAAAAAAATAATAATAACTTATTGTAACTCAGCTATAGAAGTGTGTGTGCTCAGTGGTATAGCACAAGGTCGGTTAAGGTTAAATGTGTACAAGTCTCAGGACACTATTTCTAGTTCTAAACGCCTTTTATTGGTGTAAAGTCCTGAAATCACCCCCCAGGGCCATGCTTTGCCTCTTTTTCCAGTTGCCAGAGATTTGGGGGACAGGCTCTTCGGTAGTGAGTCTTGCTCTCTGTCCCATGAGTTTTCAAAGAACAAGACCTTGGTGTTCTGTTTCAGCTCTGTATGCATAGCTTTCCTCATCTGGAAAAAGATAGGTAGAAGTCAGAACAGCAGCTCCGTGGGCTTATTAGTAATATTAAATGAGAAAATGTGCATGATATACTTAACACACCATTAAGGCACATAAGTAAACGGTGTACATTGGTTATTAAATGATAGTATTGGTAGTAATAACGGCAGTTGCTACATAATGATGGAGCAGGTCTTACTTAATGCTTAATATTATTGCTAAAATATGTAGCAATCGTTACTATTGTACCATGACAGAGGATATATTTTATATAACTGTTCTAAACAAAAAAGATCAATAACTAGCCAGCATCCACTGTGGGTGGCAAAAGCCGTGTGGCATCTCATACAGATTTCCTATCACTTCGGTGTCTGCTCATTGTAAGTGACTCTTCAGTGGACTACATCATGTCTACACTCAAGGTTCTCCTGGACTGCCAGGATCTTTAATCCCTGTGATTTGAAGATTTGAATTAGGCACAGGCCTTTGAGATGGAGAAGTGTATTTCTCTACACCTAAAGAATGAGTATCGCTGTGGATCACGGTAGATGTACCTCCAGTCATGGTACACTCAAGGTGACTATGGGTGTGCTTTGCACAGGAGAAGGCAGGCAGGAAAATGAGGAAATAGTCCAGAGAGAGTCATGGGCTCTTGGCAGGGCCTGTTCTTTTGGAGACAGAGCTAGGAGATGAGAGAACAAATAGAAATCATATATAACTTGAAGTTGAGGGGGAAAAGATGAGGCTACTGGAGAGTGGACAACTGGATTGGGCAGACTCTCCCAGCTAACAGGCAATAAGGAAAGGGTGAGTAGACATAAGAACTCTTTACACACTGAAGCTATTTATAATCCCTAAAAGAGTAAGGACAAGTGTTAGACCCAAACTGGAGGTCTTTATCTTGCAGGTCCCCTGACCCGTATGGATTGCCCCGAGCTCTCTTCGCTGAGTATGGAAACTGCCTCGCATCCAGCTATCTTAATCACCTATCTTCAGTCACTAGTAGATAGTTCGGAACCAGTGACTAATAGGTTTTGTTTCTATTTAAAGATGTCGAGATTGATGAGTGACTCACGGTGCTGGGGCACACTGCTTGGTGTCAAATGATCTACTGATRGCAAACAGAGCTTGCCTCTCACCCGCAGAACTCCAGGAAGCACTTTCACTGTCTACCAGAGCTCTTTTTCTTTCTTTTGCTTCTTCTTCTTTTTTCTACTTCTGTCTGATACATTCAATAGCCAAACTCAAGTCAGCAGTAGTAGATCACTAGCTGACTGATACCCTTGGTCTTGATCCCTTTGGATTTTGTATGAAGGCTAGTGATGGCATTATGGAAGAATGTAGGATGATTTTATCTGGGGAAGGAAAAGCAGAAGCTGAAGTTTGGTTAGGGAAGGGAGTCCTTGTGAAGTCAGTAGTAGCAGTGGATGAAGTGGGGAATGGGTGCTATTTGCATAGTTTTAACCACCTTACATGGCTTCCATGAGCTTGATTTTTTTCCCCATAACGTTAATGATCTAGGGTGYTCCCTTGATCATAAAGCCAAGTTGCTTGTTTTAAGAGACCAGCCACAAGACTGTCCCAACCTCCTGCAAATAAGGTCTCCAGATTATCATCCCCTGTCTTGGATTGTGCTAGAGAACTGGGCTTCCAGAAAGGGCTTGGGATACATAATGATGGTTTCCARTAAATGGACTTGATTGATCCTAGATTATCTCTGAGTCTTGAGACGGCTGTTGCAACCAGTGATTTTGAGTGGGTATTGTGTCGGGTTTTCTTCATTCCCAGTGTTGCTTAGCATTATCGGAGCTCCCAGTGCCTGTGAGTTTCCCTGTCTGAAGAGATACAGTGATTTTCCCTATGTCTTGACTGTCCTGGGCCCAGGTATGTCAAAGCCCTCTGTGAAAACTAGATTGTCAAATCTCACTGTCTATGGAAAAGAAAAAAGAGTAGAAGCCACAATGCAGTCTGTCAGATCCTCATGACACACACTCTCCCCAGGAAAGAAAACCAGTCTCCAAGAATTGACCTCCATGGCTCAGACGCCAGTGCCATCCCATCACCAAACATGCATGGAGCAACTGAGGCACCAAGAGGGACAGCAATACAAACACAACGCATTGGCTTTTAAGGGAAACAACCTCACATTTATGAGCACCCAACATATAGCACATTTTATGTATGTTTTCTAAGTCCTGTTTTTCAATGGCATTAAGAGCCTAGAAATACTGTCTTCTGACAGATCACAAAAAAAATGGCTTAAAGAATTTTAGTAACCTGCTGCATAGAGCCCTGGAGTTGGTCAACAATAGAGACAAAACTGTACCGCTCCATGATGCACTGTGCGTGAAAAGACAGAGAGTAGAAAGAACAGTCAAAGACACAGTCCAGGGAGAAAGAGAAATGAGCCATGACCGTCAAAGAAAAGGGATGAGAATTTKATTTCACAATAAATAAGTCTCTGAGCAGGGGAGAGGGACTTATTTATTGGTAAAGTCCTTACCTTGCAAGAATCAAGGTTTAATCCCCAAGATTTATAAGTGGAAGAAAATATAGTGGGGTGATAGTTACACCCACTTGTAGAGGTGTAGGGGGGCCCAGGGGTTAACTGCTAGATGATGGCACCCAGTTGTAGGGGTGGAGGTGGGTGGTCCCCTGGGGCTATCTGGATGTACTGTCTGGTTTTGTGTGTCAACCTGACACAGGCTGGAGTTATCGCAGAGAAAGGGGCTTCAGTTGAGAAAATGCTTCTGTGAGATCCAGCTGTAAGGCATTTTCTCAATTAGTGATCACCAGAAGAGGGCCCCTTGTGGAGGTACCATCTCAGCTGATAGTCTTGGGTTCTATAAGAAAGCAAGCTGAGCAAGCCAGGGGAAGCAAGCCGGTAACATCCTTCCATGGCCTCTGCATCAGCTCCTGCTTGAGATCCAGTCCTGACTTCCTTTGGTGGTGAACAGCAATTGGAAAGTGTAAACTGAATAAACCCTTTCCTCCCAAACTTGCTTCTTGGTCGTGATGTTTGTGCAGGAATAGAAACCCTGACTAAGACACTGGCTAAGTGATGGCACCCAGTTGTAGGGGTGGAGGTGGGTGGACCCCAAGGGCTAGCTGTTCTAATGGTAGCTGTGAGTTTCTCTGTTTGAAGAGATACAGTGATCAAAAGCTAGACTAGATTACTTCCTGAGTTCCAAGCCAGTGACAGACTGTCTCAACCATTAAGGTGGCTAGTACCAGTAGGTAACATCTGAAGGTGTCCTCTGGCTTTTCCATGCACATGCACACGTAGACACCTACATACAGGTACACACATAAACACACGCTGTCCTTTGACCTGCTGGCTGCTATGGAGTAGCAGGGTCTCAGAATGACTTTATGACACAGCTAAAATAAAAAGAACAGGGGCCCTTTAAACCTGGCATCTGGGAGGCAGACACAGGCAGATCTTTGTGAATTCCAGGCTAGCAAGWTCACATTTCTACCCCAAATCCTGGGCCTATAAACCACCTGCAGCTCAGCAGAACACAATCATCAGGACATTGTCACCTCTAGATAGTTTTGCAGCATGAGAAGCCCCTTCAGAAAGGTGACTAACTACCCCACATTAGATAAAGCTATTATTGACAACGAGTTCTTGACTTACCTTGCAGTTCTATGAAATTTGTATGCACATTATAAGAATATATTACAATAAAATCACGTTCCCACCTTCAATAGAAAATCTCAATTGCTTTCCACTTTTGGTGTTCAAGTATCGCAGCTGAGCTCGAAATAACGTAATGACAAAAACATAATTTTATAGTAGTTCACAATGCAATGTAATCCATTTAGTACCCTAATCCTCCAGAGGTGCCGAAGAATGCATTGCCCAATACAGGAGATGAAAATAATGGCTCAGAAGAAAAGCAAGTCTCTTCCCACAATCCCAAAGCTGGTAGGCACACAGGCRGAACTGCAGGCCACAATGGCAGACAGCGAGCTGAACGCCCTTACAGGATATCATGTGTGGCCTCAAGTTCAAAAGACATTTACTCTTTGCAATTCCTTCCTAATCAAGGGTGACACTTTTAGAAGGTGATTTTTTTTCTTCTTTTTCTTTTTTCTTTTCTTTTCTTTTTTTTTTTTTGCCAACCTTCTCCTCAGCAAAAGACATGTTGATTCCCCTCTACACCAGCCTTCAGTCCAAAAGCCTGAAGTTTACACAAATGCTGTCTGTATTACTGAGACTCTGTTATTACAGGGTTTTTTCTATGGTATTTTTGAGCTWCTTACACTGACTTTAAATCTTTCCCTCAATCTACATTAAATAACTGTATGATGCAAACCAATGAAGAACCGAGCCAACAGCTAAACAAGGGATTGAGTGACTATTCCAATAACAGCCTTGGAAAGTCAATCAAAAAAAATCTAAGCAAAGTTTAGCCCATGTGAGTAAGACACTATTATGCTGGTTGGTTTTCTGTCAATATGACACAATCAAGAGTCATCTAGGAAGATGACTAAGAACGTCTAGGAACATCAGTTGAGAAGCTGCCTTCCTCAGATTGGCCTGAAGACAAGTTTATGGGGGGGGGGGACGTTTCCTTGATTAGTGATTGAAATTAGAAGCCTGACCTACTATGATGGTAGCACCCCTGGGCAGGTGGTCTTATACAGAGAAGCAAACCAAGCAAACCATAGACTACAAGCCAGTAAGCAGTGTCCCTCAGTGGTCTCTGCTTGAGTTCCCTATCTCCGGGATCCTRCCTTGGGTTCCTGCCCTGAATTCCCTCAWGGATGAACTGTGACCACATTGCAGAATTCAAACAAACCCTCCAAGTTGCTTTTGGCCATGACATACACRACAGCGGTATGGCAAACTGGGATAGCTAGCTACTGAACAGTGACTCATCCAAACAAGCAGCTGGTCCCTGGGCCCTCCCATCCTCAAGAGAAGCAAACAGATTCGACAAGAACACACATCGGTATCAGGGTCTGCAAATAAGGGTCTGCACATGACCCTGCAGTTTTAGATTTCCTTTATACGATACATCTTTGAATTCCTTTTCTAATTCACTGTTCGCAAGTATATTAACTGAGTGAATGAATGAATGARTGAATGAGTGAAAGAAACAAACAAGAGCATGACCTGAGTCTGACCAATATACTGTGACATGCTATTATGGAAATCATATAGTATTTAAGATCAAGGAGATATTTTCCCAAGAGAACATACACATACACAGTTCTTAGAGGGGGCATTTTTTATTCTAGTCTCTCACCCACCCCTTGATGGTTCCGAAACACATTTATGTTCCTAGATATAGCTTATCCTCACACTGACAAGTGAGGATATGATAAAGATGAAGGAGAAACAGCAYGTGCTCTGAGTAGATTGCTGCCCATATTCTAACCTGGAAAGAACAGCACAGCAGGGGTCCCGATTCTGACAACATCAAACACGAAAACCAACTCGGAAGTGGTACACCAAACTAAAAACAAAGCAATAGGCCTGGAATTTTTTTCTCTGAGTTCCTTCTAAAGCCCGTGTGCAGCTCTGGTAACTGGCGGCAGCATCATTTTTTATCCATTTAATAGGATATCATCAGCAAAGCACAAATGTCAAGGAGCTCCCAGTGACATTGTTTCTATTTTTGTGAAACGGTCAAGTGATGCTTATGCCAGGATAACTCACTCTTTACTCTGGCACACCACTTTCACAGAGAGCTGGAAGTGCCTTGCGACTGGAACAGAAAAGAACACTGGGCAGAGGGACAGTCCCCACGCTCCGGCGGCCTCCAGTCACTGTCCCCTTTCTTACACACATCTTGGAAATAAACTTTAAGGCCCCAGCATTATGTCCATGGGCTTCTGAAAGCTGATCTGAAAACTAGAATCTRAAGGTCACCCCACTACACAATGGATAACTGACCCTCCGTGTTGGCATCCTRTTGGTCAACTTTTAATGTTCCACAAACTTAATTCATCTTGCTTACCTTCTTAAAGACAAGAGAGGATCTTGTTTATCTGTTTTCCTCATGGTGGGATGAACAGTTTTAAAAACAACAACAAAAATAATGGCTATCTTTGTTATCAAGCTAGTAGCTGAGATCCCTAATTAGAACTCTTAGTTAAGCTTGTTATAAATCAGGATTGCCTTAATTTTTAATTGGCAGCATTTTATTTTTCATCTAGAACATGGTGCCTTAGGGCTGGAGAGATGGCTCAGGGATGAAGAATGCTTGCTGCTCCTGCAGAGGACTGGAGTTCAGGTGCCAACACCCACTTTGGGTGACCTGCAAGTGCCAGTAACTCCAACTCCAAGGAGTTCAACTCCCTCTTCTGGCCTCCATTGGAACTACATGTGCATACACACACACACACACACACACACACACACACACACACCAAAT
The DNA here is from genome assembly GCA_002335545.1 of Apodemus speciosus. Lineage (NCBI taxonomy): Eukaryota > Metazoa > Chordata > Mammalia > Rodentia > Muridae > Apodemus > Apodemus speciosus. The sequence goes on from BDUI01007720.1 coordinate 58,682, forward strand.
AAAATAGATATTGAAAAAAATTAAAAGAATATGCTGCCTTGATATTGATAGATAAATAGATAGATATAGATGATATAGATGATTGATGATAGATGATGGACGATAGAGATATATTGCGGAAGGGTTGAATCTAGCTAACTGAAAAGTATGTGGCCTCGTTACAGTTATCATTTCTGTCAGAACAGTTAACATTCACTACTTTTGAATTTTCAACAAGGCATCATTTCCTATTCTCACCATAGGGAACAGCTGGCTGGTCTCTTTTATTCTCTGGCATCTGTGCTCATGTGTCTTTTGACTAACACCCATCTTTTCCCTCTCACTAATCCCCCAGCCTCTGATAACCACCATTCTACTTCCATTTATGCAAGACCAATCCGTTAGACATTGCATATGGACAACATGTGAAGCCTCCAATCTGGCACATGGCTGGGCTCTTTTGCTCCAGTGTCCTTCAGCTTCATTCATCGTGTTGTAACTGGCAGGGTCCCTTCTTCTTCACACCTACGCATCTATCACCGTTTCTCTGTTCCATAGTTTCTTCCTCTAGACATCACCCGAAGGACACGTACATAGATTTCACATCTGGRTTTTTGGAAATAGTGCTGTTATAAATATGCACATAGAGATTCCTCCTCAGCACGATGATTTATTTTCTTTAGATATAGAATTGTCAGTGGGATCATTAGATCATGCGAGGGTTCTAGCTTTCATGTGTTGAAAGCCACCATACTGGTCTCTTCACTGGCTGCTCTGATTTGCAT
>BDUI01007721.1:13762-28860 GCA_002335545.1 Apodemus speciosus
TAGCTTTTAGGGATGGATGGACAGAAGATACATGAGAAAACAGGAGAGGACAGGAAAGGAGAGAAGTGCTTTTTAAACATGAAGGTGCTTTTTGTCAACTATAAACGTGCTTCATGCAATCAAGGAAATTTTAGGAGGTATATCTATCTGTATGTTTGCATGCATGTGCATACATGAGTGCAGATTGTATGGTGTAATTACAATGTTTTCTATATGCATAGATTCCCCAAATCATTTCAGCAACCCATGGTCCTCCCAGGATCCAGATTGGGAATCACTGTGTGCAAGACTCAGAGTGGAGAAATCTATGTCTGCACCGATTCATTCATGAAGAGAAAATGACATTCCCACAGCTGACTGATTTTACACACACCACCCCTTGTTTCACTCCCACCAACAAGATCAACACGCTGATAGACACAATCCTGATTATTTCCCAGTTCACACAGTCTTGATTGTTGGTTTATAACACAATACAATCTCCTTCGGGCACAAGAACCTATCTTCTGCATGTATATCTTCCATTACAAATCGCAAGTACGGATATTGTGGGGGATAAGATAATCAAAATAACATTTGGAACAAAGATACATGAGTATGATCAATGGGAAGGGAAGGCAATTGCTTAAGAAACATTGGAAAATAATTCTTTGGATACAGACAGCCTTGTGGTTTTAGGACAGTTGAAGGATGATAAGAAAAAGGCCTTACCCTGAAGAACTATTGACCCCCCCACCTAAGTGTACTCATGGGCACCCACATCCCAATCCACACCTCCTCCCTCCACCTTCCTGGCTGATTTCCACTCATCCATTCTTAGCTCCTGTTTGTCTGAGGCCACATGCAACTGGATTTGTCAAGTCCCCTTTTAACAACTTGTTGTCACAGTCCATTACCAAATTGCATATAGTTATATATTCCACTAATTAGGCTTCTAAAATATCATTAACATGTCTCTTGATCATTAGCATAACGTATGAGGCGTCCTCGTTAGGCACGACTCGAGTTTGTTAACGTGGTAATGAAAGGCGCTCTGCAGAGAGGCATGGAGAAGTGGGGAACACAGAGACACCAAGACTCCCTGCGACAAAGGTACAGATAGTGATTGTGACAAAGGCAAACACAGAAATAAGAAGCGAAATGTGAACAGTGCACAAAGTCCATGCCAAAGGGGACATTAGCAGGCCAATGAAGCTGGCATCTACATTGGTCCTTAGCATAAGGTGACCTTTAAGGCATTCTTCCCACCTCTAAGGGACCTGGACCCTACAGGGCTCTCGCCTAGCCCAAGTAGAAGTCCTTAAAGTTTCCTGGACAAGAAGAAAATAACATAGAGAAATCTTCCCGGAGACTTAAGTCATAGATTCCACATTTCTGGTACCTCTCCTCTTCTTTCTGAGGTACAGGGAACAACAGGCAATCACTGCTGCATGAGATTAGAACTACTTGGGGTAACTTTCTTCTAACCCTCAGGAGGGCCTTTATTAACATTGTCTCTGAGACTTCTCCCCCTACTTCTTCATGTGTGTGTACACACAAAAGTGCGCTCATGCGTGTGTGCATGATATCAGTGATACCTGTAGCACTGATGATGGTGAAATGTATTAGGACAGAGCTTACCTGAAGAGATCATGGCTGTATATATGCAGGGAAGAGATGATGCCTCCATCATTAAAGAAATAGAATAGGGTAGCAACTGGTACATCCCATGTCAGGTGCCTGTGAGCACCCACCAGGCATCCAGACTGAGAGCTGTGGTTTCTTCATTTCTTTCTTTCTTTCTTTCTTTCTTTNTTTTTTTTTTTTTTTTTTTTTTTTTTTTTTTGGTTTTTCGAGACAGGGTTTCTCTGTTGTAGTCCTGTCTGTCCTGGAACTCACTCTGTAGACCAGGCTGGCCTCGAACTCAGAAATCCGCCTACCTCTGCCTCCCAAGTGCTGGGATCAAAGGCGTGCACCACCACAGCAGAGGGCTGTGATTTCAAATGGCCACCTAAGTACATTTCCCAATTCACAGAAACGTATCTAACTATGGTTGCCCCTAGGATTCCCAGGGCAAGGAGAAAACAAAGTATTTGGTTTGGCCAAGTTGTGAGCTTGTGATGGGTGGGGAATTTGCAGAAGTCAGGAGAGATGACTTTAATAGCATGTGCACACCATATGATTATTTCACCCTCAACAAGGAAGTGCTCAATCCAGGTGTGCAGCAACACAGTTACAGGCTGAGGGCATAAGAGCAGCCCCAGAAGCAAGCAGGAAGATGTCACTCCTATGTCAGCGTATGTCAGAGGATCAACTGAGAACTTGAAAGTTTACAATCCGACCAGTTTTTCTCAACACAGCTATTCTAGGCTAATCTCTGAGGCTTGGAATCTCACACAGATAGTTGGAAGTACCCAGTGGACTCACAGAGCAGCACTGAAAGAAAAGGGTGTGGCTCTCCTGGCATGGCTTCAGCAAAAATCCCACTGGACACAGGTGTCTAGCACCTCCTCATATGGTATCTCCTCCTGTCAAGGGATCCTTTCCAGGCCGGCCTAGTCTCCCAAATCCATAGTGGAAGAAAAAAAATCTGTTTGTGTACACTTAAGCATCAAAGCCAGAAACACCACAAAAGACAGGTTTGGTATACTTAGGCGGCCTCTAACTGCAAGTTTTTCCCCTGAGTATGCAGCTCATTTACTATCTGGATGAATGGTCCTAATGGTAAGTAATCCAGCCTGGGACTGGACAACGTAAGGATATGCCACCAGGGCTCAGTTACAGGAAGGATGAATCTAAGGAGTTGTTTCTCTGGATCAGTGTCAGTGGGAGGAAGTGATCTCTCATTACTAGGGAACATGGAGATTAAGGACAGAAAGTATCACCTCAAGTGCCTTTCCTAGTAGCAGAATGAAGAGCCATCCTCTGTGACCCACAAGTGTGTGTGATTCTTATATTTCAGAGCCACAGAACCTCTTCTGATCAGGTATGATTCCCCACCCATGTCTCAAAGCAATTAAGAAACTCCCAAGGCCTGAGGTGAAGTCGGAGTGGGATTCATCATGGCAGGAAACAACTGGGCACCAGAAAAGATGGTCTCTTTTCACCATTCTTTCCATCCAGACGGTCTGAAGGACGGGGTAGCTCAGCCCCTACCGTAGAACCTGTAAGAAGCTAGGCTATACCCACAGCCTACGCCCACAGAGCACCCCTGAGTGAACCCTTGCACAGCCCTCTCACCCCTGTTAGACAGATGAAGTCCATCATAGATAGATTATGAGAAGTTAGTTCTTCACTCACTGGAGAAAAGAAAAAAAAAGCAAAATACAAGGAGAAGGTATATTTAAAAAAAATTAAAAACTGGGAAAAAATTGGAATCTCCAAACCTTAAGTTGGTAATGACAAAAGTAATCATACATTCATTATCTCACTCTGTACCCGGGCTCTGGGGATGATGCACTTAGAGGCAATTCCTTAACTCAAGCTGGTGAGCAAGGTGATGGGACAGGATGAAGAGATAAATATAAATACACTGGCGGGTACGCCCCTAAGTGACGCCTGTATATGAAGTCATACAGACAAAAGGCTTAGTGAGTAGGGTTGCTTGTAAACTGGTGGAATGTCCTAGTATTTGGAAGAACTCAGAACTCAGTAGAACTGCCCTGACCAAGAATAGCATCACCTCCCAGACTCGCGCTTTCAACAAACACAGCGGGTCTATGCAGTGCGGCTTTTTACACTGGGTGTTTTAGAAGGAGTTCAATGCAGCTGTTTGCCTAAGGCAATGTGTGTTTTCTTGGTTCACAAACTCTGACACAGGAAGGAAACAAAAAGTAAACTTTAACAGTGTCCCTGTAACGATGGCCACAAATTCAACATCTGTAAGCACAGATAGCGATATTCTATTTAAGGGTTTTTGTTTTTGTTTTTGTTTTTTTTTTGTTTTTTTTTTGTTTTTTTTTTTTTTTTTTTTAGGTTGGTTCTCGTCTGGCTGAGATGCAGAAGTGGCCCTGCATCTCCCGAGTCATGGTAGTGGTTCGCCCCGCCCTGCTCTACTTGTTGTGAGCCTGCTGCCCTCTCCCCCTTGCCCATCTTTACCCTGCCCTGTTCTGAACCCAGCACACAGTAGGATGATGGAGATGATCCAGAATGCAGCCACTGATAGAAAAGATGGTCTTAGTCTACCTCATGGATTGGGAATAGCAGCTAAACAGGGCAATTTGAAGTGACCTGCAGGTTGGTGGGAAACTAGCTCAGTGGGTAAAAGCACTTTGCTATGCCAACCTGACCATCTGAGTTTGATTCCTGGATCTCACTGTCGAAGGAGAGAATCGATTTCTAAAAGTCATCCACAAATCTCCACATATGCCGTGTGTCCCGGGGCATGTACACTCACATATACATATACACACAAAATAAAAAAATACTACATATATATATATATATGTATGTATTTTTGTGTATATGTATGTGCGTGTGTGTGTGTGTGTGTATATATATATATATATATATATATATATGTGTGTGTGTGTGTGTGTGTGTGTTTTATAAAATGGCCTGGCTGCATGTGGTGATAGATGCCTATAATTCCAGCACTCAGACAATACAGGAGATGATGGATCTTTCTGAGTTCAAGGCCAGCCTAGTCTACATAATAAGTTCCAGGCCAGTCAAGGGTATACAGTGAGAACCTACCTCAAGAGGTTAGGGGACAGGCTTGTTACTTATAAATGGGTGCACGGGGGAAGTTTAAAATAATATCTGTGGAGGAGGAGGAAAAGATTAGAACACTGAACAAGCTGAAAAGCCCCAGTGCTACAGAGCTCTCACAGAGGCATCCCAGATCTCAACAATATGACTTTTCTAATTGAGAAGACTCCCTTGCCCTACTTTGGGATCCCAGGTAAAGATGTTTTTGTTTTGTTTTAATTAACACAGAACAGCTAGAAGATGCAGAGATCACCTTCCAGTGGTCCTTTTGCTTATGACATAGGCAAAGAATGTGCATCTAAATGCCTCTCCAGAGGGAGGGCATGGCTTACCTGAGAACCAGAAGGGACGTGTCTTCTACAGGACGTGAACTGTTCTTTCCACAAAAGGGAACACTGAGAACTCATACCAAGGATGGCCACTGAATACARTCCCTGTGCCAGGAGCCTCACAAACCGCCACTTTCTTGTCGCCTGGAACACTGTCCTCTGATTCTCCACACTCACTCCCCCAAGAGCCGAATAACCAGTAAGCTCTTGCCGGAAAGATATTGTAAGTAGCTCTGAGAGAGTACAGTTCAGGCAGCTTCCAATTAGCTTTCACTTAACAGTCTTTTTCTCCCTGCCAAGTTTGTGCAATGAGAGCCCCATGCCCCCACCTGCTGTTTGGCTCCGGGTTTGGGAACACGGGAGTCATGATGGCGACTGGACTGATAGAAGTCAACACGTGTGCATATGTATGAAGCCAGGGAGAGAGTTAATACATGTTTGGGGGGAGGGGGGAGGTCAGTACCAAGTACAGTCTGGCAATAAGACCACAAGCTATCCTGAGTGCCATGAATCCACTTCTTTCTCTTGCTCTGGCTCACCCCTAACTTTGCCTGCTTAATTATCCCTGACCATTTTACCCTTTTCCCGTCCATCCTGCTAGGTAACTCCCCCATTTCATCTGAATCCCAGTGGAGACACCTAGGAGCTAAACACAAACCGATGGCCAATTAAAAGGTAAGTGCCTTATATTAAAAGCCAGAACTTTCAATATTCATAATTAGGCAGCTTTCAAAATGGATGAAGAACAATACAATCTATAGTCAAGGCTAATCGCGGCACCTCGTTTCCTAATGTAACCAACACCTATTCAGCTGACGGCGGGAACCACCTGCCCTCTCCTCGGCAGACTCAGTCGGCACTTTATAAATATTAGAGACGTAAAAGACCAAAGAGTTGCTAATGTGTTTATTTCCCTATAATGAATTCTTCAGGCGAGGGAGAGGATCACTGAGGCGGAGCTTGGTTAAAAAGCCCAGCTGAATGTGGCAGCCTTACTCTTCTTTGGAGCAGCATCTAAGTATTACCGAAGGAGAGAGCATAAAGATTGCTCGCTTGGGGATAAGTTTTTTGAGAAAAGAGAAAGTAAAGATTTATCTCCCACTCTTTCATTTATTTTTCCAAAGTATAAGGTCATCAGAATTGGCACTAGATCTATAGAATGAAAGAGAAATGAGAGAAAAGAAATGGGCGGTCAGGTGGTAAGGCAGGAGACAGTTCTTTTCAAGGTTCAAGTGCATGTGAACCTTCTCAGCCCTCACCACTCCCAAGAAAAAGGTTTCTCCTGCCCGCAGTGGGGTTATTGTCTCTAGAAAAGTCAAATCTAAGTCTGTTCTTAGAACCCATAAGTAGTGCTTTTAAATGTTGGTTAATAATGTGCTCAACTCTATTTGGGAGTGGGGAGGGTAATCTTTCTCAGAGTTGAGACAAAGTCACTCTATAAACAGACAGCAATGACAGGAAGTGATTATAGCTCACCTAGCACAGGGTTTCCCCCAAGAAGGATCAAAGCAAGGTTCCTGCTCCCAGCAAGAGCTCTTTCCACTGGGAGGCAGCGATGGCTGGCAGAAAGAGAAATGGGCCAGAGCTTGGAGACCCAGGTTCTAGTCCCTGCAGTATCTTAGGAAGCATCTTGGCAAGTGTACTATGGCAAGCCATTGAATCCTGCTTTAAAAGTAGTGCAGATAAAAGGAGAAAATTAAACAAGAGATGCCAAAGCACTGAGGTGGTAAAGACAGAAGTGGCTGGAAGAAGATACAGACACCTACAGAAAGTTGAACTCTCTAACTCCCCCAGCGCAAAAGACAGCTCTGCCACTGATATTTAATGTAACTAGAACAAAGCAAATACAGTTGGACATACACATTTGCAGATTCTGAACTGAAGTATCCACTGCAGAATGAAAATTATGTCTGCCAAATACAGTTTGGGGCTTTTATTGTTGTTTTTTGTTTGTTTGTTTGTTTGTCATTGCTTTCTAAATAATACAACTATTAATATGTTGAGCGCCATCGTTGGGGTTTTTGGCATAATAAAATTGAGATTGGGATTATTTAAAGAATATGAGAGTAATTATATAGTAATATGCAAATACTTATGCCATTAAAGAACTCTAGCATCCTTGAATTGGGTATCATGGAAGAGCCTAGATCTCTTGGAATCAGTTAGTCCTGAGGTATGACACATTAAATACAGGATGTTTTCTCTTCTGTTTTCTTTCCTTTTTTTTTTCTTTTGGCTTTTAGAGACAGGGTCTCTCTGCATATCCTTGGCTGTTCTGGAACTCACTCTGTAGACCTGGATGGCCTTGAACTCACAGAGACTCACTTGTCTCTGCCTCCTGAGCTCTGGGATTAAAGGTGCCAAGATCACTCATTTTTAAAGTATGTTTCTAAGGATTATAGTAAAGGATTACTTCTGGTCGAATTAATTCTGAAAAATGCTGCTACACTACACATACCCTTCTGGCAGATATACAACAGATATTATTATATTAATACTCAGAAAAGGCTTGTGGTTAAAGAAAAACTGTAATTTACAAACTCACTTGACAATGCTCTCTCCTTTCACACAAACACTAAACATACACACAGACAGACAGACAGACACACACACACAGTAAATGGCATTTAAAGTTATTTATTTGAATGGCAATAATGACTAGTTTTGATTTGGAAAGTTAATGTCATTGAACCACTGGTCAAGGTCTTGGGGGCCTATAGCAATTTAGCTACAATGCCCTCCTTATTCTCTCTGATTAGCAGCAGCATGTATTTGTGAGGCAGCTGGCCAAGGTGAAAGGTTAATTTTGTGGCCTTGAATCTCAGTCCAGTGAACAGATGCCAATGGGGACTGGACCTCATCACCTTGTTCTCATTAGCTCTACCCAAGTGAGCTTAGGAGCCACAGCCAAGAACCTTAGCTACCTTCTCAAAGGGAACTGGAACTGTAACTTCACCAACACACAACCAGTGGACTCTAGTTCAGATGTTTAAGACGTTACAAACAATTTTAATGAAGGTATACTATTTCATCCTATCAGGACAGCTGGACTCTCAGGAGGTTTTATAATCATGGCCCGGAGAGCCGGCCTCCAAGACCATCAAGTTCCAAGTCTGACTTTTAACAGCTTAGAGTCTTGAATTTGATTACTTATTTGAACCTCAGTCTCAAAAATCTATAAATTACAATAAAGATATCCCACTCCTCAAAGGGTTTTGATGAGGAGTCTGGGAAATTATCTTTATCAATGAATTTTGCGCTGTGCCTACTCTATGATAAGGACCAATAAACACTAATAATTATCGATGTACTTACTTGTTTACTTATTTATTTATGTATTAACTAACTTATTAACTAACTTATTTTGGGGTAGGGCTGGGCCTTGGATTTCAGGGCTTTCCGCACACTTCCCAAAGATTTCTCCCACTGACCTACATTCCTGGTCTTCTTTTAATTTGGTATTTTGAGACAAGATCTTAACTGAGCTGCTTAGACTTGCCTTTGCTCTATAGTTCAGGTAGTCCTTGAATTTAACAATCCCTCTGCCTCAGCCTCCCAAGTAGCAAGGGTTATCAGTCTGTGTACCAGGACTATGTTGCTATATTTAAAGGAACTGAATCATGTCAAGTTATAAAAGCTAGAATTAGCAAAATGCGATTTTTTTCTCTCTCTATCTTATATTGTTTTTATTTTGTAATTCATGAAAAAGCACATGCTTCTGAAACCTTCACTGAAAAAAAAATCTCAGGGTGAGGCTGAGGCGACTTTGGTCAGGTTTCCATCCTTAGCAGAGATTCCTAAGTTAGGAACTTCAATGTCTGCAAAACATGAATCAGCTAACTAAACTCATTTTACTGGTACACTCCCAGGAATACATTTCTCCGAGGAGATACACCCAACCTGGCGCTTAATCCTTGCAAGGTATTATTATGTGGCCTAGTTTTTTCCTATCAAAACCAAAATACAGATGGGAAGATGGGGTTCCACACCGCACATCAGAGGAGACAGATGAAGAGTAGAGAGGGCGCCCTGGAGGCAGAGAAAGCCTCAGGAGGCACAGGAGATAACACGTGAGGACCCCAAGGACACTGACAGCAATGCTATGCCTTCTGCCCTTGGCGCCCTTGCTGCCCGACCTGTTCGTACACGGAAGCAGCCCCAGAGTTGTAGGGCAGCCATTTAAAAGCTAGCAGGAAACTCCCAGGGGCAGCTCTAAGGCCTGAATGGAGAGAGTCAGAAACTGTCTTTTTTGTCCTTTCCCCTGAGCTCTCTCATCTTTGACCATTGCCATGGTGACTACCTGGAAGGCATCTTAGCAACCAATACCCTTTGCTTCCCCAGACTCCTGACTCTCAACCTCCAAGACTCTTTTTAGGCATATCGGGCCAAGGCTAGCCAAATTCCAAAGCCAACAGTGCTAGACATGCCTTCTCTCCCTCTCTCTCCTACTTTACCCCCTCTACAGGTGACAGGTCACCTCTAACTGACTCTTGGGTCTTATTTATTGGTTATGTGTATGATCCAATGCTGCTACTAAATGAGTCCTTGCCCAGAAAACACACACAGACACACACACACACAGAGACACAGACACACACACACACACACACACACACAAAGTCTAGTGACTTTGGTCATATTTAGTGACTACTTCCCAGGGCCACCACATCAATTCAATCAATGTTGGAACAGCTGGCTCTTAATAACACTGGATTAAACAAATCGATTACAGAAAGGTCAATTTGGTACCTAACATTTAGGATGCTGGGATCTGAGAACTTGGCATCTGTTAGGGACCAGTGCCACACAAAGTCAGGAATCTTACTCCTGAGCAGAATTCCTTATTTGAAAGAAGGAAATGTTGATCTTGAAAAAATACAGTCATGGCTTTAATGTTCTTACATCTACTTGCATGAAGAAAACTGAACTGGGGGCAAAGATATCGCATTCACTGTTTTAAAAATTCCTCGTGGTTATATGTGTATATATAATACTGCATTCAACAAAACCAAGGTAACACTTGTCAGCCAATATAAGGAAGAGGATCAAACTCCACACATTTTTATGATAGTCAGAAAGGGGCTACCAGTTGGAAGGAATCGTGTCCACACATGCCCTCTGACCTCCTGAGAAATGGAAACTGTTGAGACATCTCGGGAGATGCTCACAGTCCATCTGACATGGCACGCAAAGGAAGCCGGAGCCTCCAAGTTGGCTCTGCCCCTGGAAACCTGCTTGTCATTACCGTGTGTGCTGTGAGAAGCCGGGCCGAATGCTGTAAAATGTGTGGAGCCCGTGTTTTATGAGCTGCCTCCACAGTTCAGAGGGTGAAAACAGGCAGAGGGAAGCGGGATCGCAGGCCCATCATCGGCCAGTTGGCAGACATCAAGATCCAGACAGGAATGCGGCCAATGCTACAAGTCACATGTCAACAGAAATGAGGGAAGGGGGTGGGGGCAGGGGTGAGCACAGGGGGAAAGGAGTGAGAAAGAGAGATTGGGGGAAGGACAGTGTATCTGTGGGCTGGGCTGGGCTGGGCTGACCTGCCGCTGCCATGAACCCTGAGCACAGAAGGGATCATAGCCAGTTAGGGGAAGAGATGCCATCAGTGTCCTCATATTAGATTTCTTGAGCCTTGGACCTGAATGGAGGTGTGTCCTTGGTCAGGACATGCATCACACCGTAAAATGAGAAGGTTTGAACCACTGGTCTGTAAAACAACAAAAGCAGCTCCACACTGCTTTCACAAATTTACACACACACACACACACACACACACACACACACACACACACACACACACACAGAAGGGAGGGGACCATACCTCTCAACATGGAACACCTCAACTCTAGGAATCAAAGAATGCCTGTGTACTGCTGGGCATGGACTGCACTAGGCTTGGCTTCAGATGGGCCACCCCACCCAGACTGCTATCTCTCGAGCATATGGGGGTCTTCTAATCAGATCCTATTTTATCAGCAAGACACCGAGGCCTGACAAGCGCCCTGGAAATCACCTCTCTGGTTCCAAGTGCTTTAAGGGTCTCTCTATCTTGTGGCAGGCTTAAATGGAGCATGCTTTAGGGAAATCTTGCCCTGCACTCAAATTTGGTCAAGTCCTAAAGTGAAGTTTTGAGTTCTGCATGTCTTCCCTGCTTTCCCTAGAGATGGAGCTAGGGGAAAGAAATTTCCCTTGTGTCCACTAATTCTGCATACTAGTTTATTTATTTAAACAAACAAACAACAAAGCCCACGTATAACGTGGACTAGGTAACTAGCTAGCACTTTGCTGACAGCTGTGCTCACCTGGGGAGAGTCAGAGCTCCCCTACACAGCGATCATAAAAACGCAGTGTGCACACCTTAGGACACAGGCACACAGACCGGGGCTCTGGGGATCCCAGGATGATCCGGGAGGGAGTTAAGAATAGCTTTACTGCAACCCTGACATTTGAGCCGGTGGCAAAGAGACTGGCCAGGCTGCACAGAGAGGCAGGAATGCACAAGAAGCAAAGGACACCGAGAAGGCTGAGAGTCCACTAAGGGTGTGACCTGCTCCCAGAAGAACGACAAGTTCAAAGCAGTTGGGTTTTTGGATCTAGTCCAGCCTGGTGTTTGTCTAAGAGATGGCCCTGATGGCTTGCCTACACATACGCTTACACAACATTATGGTTCAAAATGTGGAGCATAAGGCTTGACTCAAGGCCACCTACATCTTTTAGATGCTAAGAAACTAGAAGTTTAAAAAAACAAAGAACACATAAGCTTTCTGTTGTTTGTTTTGCTTTGTTTTACCAATTGCATTTCTTTAGGGTAGGAAGAAAAAAAACATGCTTGAAATATTATCTATATTTCTATATACACAGCTATGCATGGATGTACATGGAAAGGTTTCTTTAAGGAAAGTCTCTTGTGGTATTTCCTACGTGCTAGGCACTGCTATAAACACACGGTGTATATTAGATACATTTGATCTGCCCAGTAATCTAGTAAGGTAAAGTCTTTCTTGTTCCTCATACCTAATCCATCATGCAGAGAAATATCAAATAACTTGCCAGAATTAATCAGCCAGTTAATATCGGGGTCAGAACTAGAGAACGAAGCTGGACTCTGTGCCCAGTGTTCCTGGCCACCCTGCTCACCCGTCTCTCATGAGACCTGGGTACCAAGGTCACTCCTGGGAAGGGAGACCCTGACAGAGATGGAAGCTCCTCTAATCACGTTTTGTCTCTGCCACACCCCGGGGTGTGTGCTCCTGGCGAATGCCATGCAGACATTCTTTGTAGAATACACTGTGCCTTTGGATTCAAAAGAAACAAATGGTAAGCTCAGAGACACGGAACTATTCTGAGTGCTTTTATAGCCACAGGTACTGGGCACAGAAAGGTAGAGGGGAGGGAGGAGGAGGAGGAGTCCACAGTCCAGTCCAGAAACGTGGCTCTCAGACAGCAAGGCTGCTTGGACTCACCACAGGGAATCCTCCCCACGGACCCCTTTCATTCTCAGTTCAGATCAACTCCTAAAACCACTGAGGCAAAGAGCTGGAAATTAGGATCCGAGCAAGACAGCACAATCAGGGCATCTCTCAAGGCTGCCTTTGCAAACAGTAGGTGGCTGGGAGCCCGAGGAGCCAAAAAGGAAAACACCTCACTCTTCACCCACACCAGTGTGATTGAGACCCCACCCATCTCCCACCCCCACCCCTTACTCCCACCACCTTGAACTAGGAGCCCACATATTAATTATACCATGCCATGGTTCATTTCAGTAAAAATCAACTATCATTCTTCTGACCCGGGGGGAGGGGGGTTAAAAAATTCCCTCATTGAGACACTGAAAAAGGTAACATGACATCATGTTGCCTGTGTCAGGTTTATAAATGGGCCAGGGGAAGGCAGGGGTGTAACCTGACACTATCAAAACATGGGCCCTGCTGGAAGAAAGAAGGCCATTGTTGGAGGCTGTCAGCTCTCTTCTAGCTGGAGGTAAAGTGAGATTCAAGAAACATTAGCAGGAGGCCGGCTGGCCGCTGGGCAGGCCCTGACTCCCTTGTCTGCTAAGGAATCAGGCAGGCCGGGGTCCCCACTTCCTGTGGGGTATGTCACCCCAGGTTTTATTCTCCTAACTAATTTTTATTCTATACCTCCAAGCAAAGGAATGCTTAACCCAACAACAAGAAAGTCCAGGGACATTTTTATTTTATTTTTTTAAATTGTGGAGCAAGACTGTTTTCCAGAGGAGACAACCAGAAAGGGAGCGAAGTCCCAGTGGTTATAAGCACACAGGGTTGAAATTTTATATCAAAGACAAAAATGGAAGCCTGTTTCAAAGCTAGAAAGACAGATCACCTCAAAAAGGGTCAAGTGGACCCCCTCACACACAACAATAATAAGAAACAAAATTCTGAAAACTTAAAAACACGAAGTGACGGGCTGGGGCTACAGTCAGGATCCAAGCGACAGAATGTGGTGTGTATTACAGAGCCAGGAGGGACAGACACAGACGGGCCAAAGGACAAAGTGTTGGCACAAAGAAAAAAAAACATTTTGATGCATAAAAGGAGAGGGGAAAGGATTTATGGTGAGCGAAAGTTCAGAAAATAAAAAGCTAGACAATGGAAGGCAGTCTGACTGGAGACACACTTCATTGTCCTGGGCACACATTTAATCTAATTTTTCTCTTTTCTTTCTTCCCCACCTCCCAGCTCAGGCTTGAAGGGAAGAAGAACATACAAACAGGCCCTCCAGGGCCAAATGTGCGCAGATACTTTTGGCCCCGGAGCCAGGCAGGTTTGGCCCGCCAGTTAGTCCTGCTCAGGGAAAAGACCACTTTTGTGATCATCAGACAGGCCTTGACTAAGGTCACAGGGGCTCAGCATTGAGCTGGTTGTGGGTCTCTTCCCTGGTATTCTGCTTGCTTCTTTCCACCCAACTATAACCCTATGATCAGTCTACAAGGACCTTCCCCTCTCAAAACAGCTCTTTCCACCCACCCCTCTTCCACCCGGGCTTAATTCACCAGCAATTAAGGAAGCAGCCACACAGACCACTGGGCTCCTAGCTGCTAACTACAGCTTTTATGTTAACCCTACCACATCTTCTTTGGAACAAAACAGGGACCCCCTCAACTAAAGTATAATGGTGCCCCATGGCCCACAAGCACCAGCCTTCAAAAGGCTTTCCCACAGAGCCCTGGAACCAGCCCTCCAGGCTTCAAAGGAGACAAGGGAGGGCCCCCCTCCCCCGACCACCCTCCAAGCTCAGAGCTTACTTGTCCCTCACAATCCAGTCCCCTGAGTCTTTTTCTCTGTGGCTGGGAGCTTTCTTGGCGCCAGAGTGTGCTCATTAGGAGGAGCAGGAACACTACAAGCAGAAGAGGAGGCAGCCGCAGCGGTAATACCAAATCTCACAGACAAAGGGAGCTGTCCAGGGGAGCAAGGCTGGACCCTTGAACTTGTGTCCAGGAATTTGTGCCAAGCCWCTGGCTGAATGGGTTTCAGGAGTGCAAAGTGTCTGGTGTCTCTACCACCAATCATGACGCATCTTTCTCTGCTCTAAGTGCCCCAAGGTGGTCTGATGTCCTTCCTTTTCTTTCACGGGATCCTCCAGCTGCTCACTATGATTTACTGGACAAACAGTGCTCATCGCATCTCAGAGATTGCATTAGCTGTTAGGGTGTACAAAAACCAAATAGCAAGAGGCTCTGTGGCTTCCTTTTCCTGCCTGGTCCCAAACKCCTGCCAAGCCCAGTCAAGAGGCCATGGAGGGTCTCACGAAATGCACAAGATTCCCACTGATGTAACCAAAGAGCAGTCCCCAGACAACTGGCATGTGAGGTGTGTGTATGTGTGTGTATGTGCGCGTGCATGCGTGGTCGGGCCTGAGTGCACACATGCGTGTAAGGAGCTGAGGGACTGGATGCATTGTAGAGAATAACAAGGTTCCAATAAGAAGGGAAGAGAAGGCTGGCAGGACTTGTAGATAGTACTTTCAGAATCTGCGTACCTACCGTGGCTGTTGGACATATTGTCCGCTACCTGTCCCCTAGGTGTTCATGCCTATGGCTAATAGGAAGAAAGACAC
>BDUI01007721.1:36577-47360 GCA_002335545.1 Apodemus speciosus
TGTGTGTGTGTGTGAGAGAGAGAGAGAGAGAGAGAGAGAGAGAGAGTTGCTGTACGTGGGGCAAGAGTATGTATATGTGAAGGAATGGAACGTATACATAAGCTGTAGGTTTCTGGCCTTGGGACCAAACTTTTAAAAGTAATTTAAACAACAACAACAAAAAAAAGAGACATTAAAACAAAAACAAAATTAAGAGGATGTTTTCCTTGAGTGTTGAGATCAAATTTAAAAAAAGAAAAAAAAAAAAAGGGAAAAAGTGAACTCCAGAGGTAAACTTGGATATTGAAATCTGGTCAAGGGACAGGCAGGGTGATGCCCACCAAGGCCAACCTCGGTAATCATTTCCATCATTCTCTGACGCTTTCTTCCTCTTCTGTCCTCCCTAAGCGCACAGTGCACATCACAGCATGTAAGGAAGCAGGACCTGGAACAGGTCAGGTGGCTTTCTCTGCCAAGGCCAAAGTGAAGAACCAAAGAAAGGATCTCCACAAAGACTCGGGAGTTTGGGGAAACAGACTGGCATCCCTCTCCTCTGGCAGCAACAGGAGATAGGGCAACAGCATTAGGACAAGGGAAGCCAACCAGGTTACCTTTCAACTAACAGCTTTCCCTATATGGGTTAGCTGTGCGGGTTAGCGTTGTAGAGGCTGAGGGCTGCAACACCATCCTTGGGGTACCTGAATGGAGTCAGACAGCTCTCAACCRGGGCCTGGAAGGACATGGCTTCAGCCCCTTGGGAGGAAGAAGCTGTCTCCAGTCCCTCTAGAATAGCCTTCAAGGAATACTAATYTTCTGAGTATGCAGTGTATAAACCCCTCTCTTTTTCAGAGCTACTAGGAAATAAATAAAAATAGCTCACAGTGAGGCAAATGGCCCAGGCTGGGGAAGGGTTTGAATACGACCCGGAGCCAGGCAAGATCAACACCATGTCTGATTCCAAAGGACTCAAGACCCTCCTTCTACAACTGTAAGATCACGGTCTCCCTTCCTCCCTAACTCATCTCCAAGGGAGCCTTGAGTACCCTGCTCAAGAAAATGGCTCCCCGATGCTACTGGCATCCTTTTCCAGTAGACAAGAAAAAGGCACAGCAAAGTCACCACGCCTTTCAGCACTGGCTTAGCGGAGAGTAAATTGGGAATTCGTGAAATCACTAGTGGTAGTTCAGAGCCTCAGTAGAGCCCGGGTTATCTTCTTCTTTTGTTATCTTTCATAGAAACCATAGGGCTTTTTCTAGCCTGGGGGCAGCTGCTGAACTCCAAGTCCCGCCCAGTTAAAAAGCAGCCCTAACCTCCAGATGCTCGCCTCCAAGCCCGTCCTGTAAGCAGAAAGATCCAATTTTAAAGAAAGTGAAAGTTCTGCAGGATCTACTGCATGCATGTTAGCTGGATGGTTTTGTTCATACCTGGGCTATCCTTTATCCTAAGACTGGACGGGAATGTGTAAGATAAGAGATGGCCAGACCACCTTAGAGGTGAAATCGAGAGCCAAGGAATTCAACAAGCAAAGGGTCCTACAAAAAGCAAGCCCTTAACCACGGCTGAGTGATRCCGGGACAAGAAGGCCTGCAGTACCTCAGCAAAGGAAAGGCCTTTCAGCCCTGTTTGCTTTGCATGGCCAAAAAAAGGATTACTGGCTGAGTTGTTGCTGTTGTTGTTGTTGTTGTTGTTGTTGTTGTTGTTGTTGTTGTTTTAACAGACCAGTTAGGCCCTTAAGAGTAAGATGGTGGGTATTTGTGTGTATATGCACAGTGGAAGGTAGATGGTTGATGTCTCCCCAGTCTTTCTGAGACAGGACCTCCCACTGATCCTGAAGCTTACAAAGTCAGCAAAACTAGTTACCCGAAGCCCCGGGGACCCTCAGTCTCTACCCTCCCAGGGCTGGCTAATGCTACTAAGACCAGCTTTACGTAGGTCTAGGAGACTGAACCCATGCTTGCAAGATAAGTACTTTACATCGTAAGCCATCTCCCCAACCCCACCTTTTGAGCCCCTCCTCCTGGCTTAGGGAAGTCCTGGCAAGTGTCCTCATGATTATAGCTAGAGTCATCAGGTCAAACAGCTGTGGAGCTCCAGGAAGCAAGAACACCGTGATCCTATCACCTTGGGAAAGGATGCCCACCTGCTCACATGACTGCCTGCTTGGCAATGCCCTTTAAATGGCAACTGGGAGTTAAATTTTGCTTTGGAAAAGAATTCTTCCTGAAGTTTCAGCTGCATACATACTGCCGCCTTCAACTTCTGTTGACTTGTATCAAAAGAATGTAGACGCTTGATAAGAAAAGAGGGAAAATGGGGTGGGGCAGCGCCTCAAAGGCTAGCAAACCAAACCAATAGGAAAAAATAAACCAACAAAGAACAGACATTCAGGATGTACCTCCTATCCTCTCACCGTGGGCAGCGGGCCTTCAGAAGGGTTGTGCTCACTGGGTCCAAGTTTCCTAAATATTGCTACTATTTAACAGGCCTGGAAAGTGACAAGCGTCCTTAGAGTCACCTTGTCTAAACTCCATTCCCACTTGTCCCCATTCTTAGGCCCTCCTGCCTTCTTCAGATAAGGAGGGGCAGATCCACTCCAGGTAACTTCTATAAGTCTCAGCCTTCCAAAATAATAATAAATAACAATAACAGCAGAAATAATAATAATAATAATAATAATAATAATAATAATAATAATAATGGGTTTAAACTATTAACTCTTCTTCAGAAAGGACTGAAAATAAAAAGAGGCCACTGACAATATTCACATAGGAATACCATGATAAAAAAAATATGCCCAGCACTTATGAGCTTGCCTGAAGAAAGGGAAGAGAGATAAACTCACTTGAGGAAGGCTAAAGAAAAGGAGACCATGGATCCACTAACAGGAAACTAGGACTGGTTCACAGTGGCATCAAAGAGGAGCAAAGTTAGACAGTGAGGTTAGATATGGCCTCTATAGGAGATCTTGGAAAAGAAATCAGACTAGCTGGGTTACTTGTCTTTCAAAAAAAAAAAAAAATCAGAAGTTAAAAAAAAAAAAAAAGGAATGTATATGAGGGCTGGAGGGACAAATGGCCCATCAAGAGGGGTGGGTGGGACAGGCTAGAGCCAGGACAAACCAGTATTCAAAGACAAGCAGGGCCAGGTACCTGTGGATAACYCCAGGCAATCCAGCATGACTTCCTTTTATGTAAAGGGGATAATGAGACCTCTCCTTCCAACCTCCGGGTGGTTTTAAAGGTCAAATCCGAGCATATAAATGAAATGTGCTCTGTAGTTCAAGGCACCACACAAATGTCAAGCTATTTCAGGCACGAGGCTCTTTATGAAAAATGTGACTGCCCAGGTAGCCCTTCAAAAGTGGGGAGGATAAAAGCAGCAGAGCATTGTGGGTAAGGGTGGAGCTTACTGCCTGGAAAGGCTAGGAATGAATGCCAAGGCCAAATAGGATCACATTTTTCCAAGAGTTTACCACAGACTGTAGTAGGCTCCAAGTCATCTAACCAAAGGTCAGGGGACATTCCTATGCTCATGAGACAGACCTCTAAGGATGATCTCAGAGAGCATCCAGTGGCCATCTTTATGGGTTGGGAACAGATAGACGCATACCAGAATCCTTACGGTTGTGGAAGGCAATGGTTTAGCCCCTTCAGATCCCAGCACCTACATAAAAAGCCATGGGTGACAACTGTAATCTGTAATCCCAATACTGGAGAGACAGAAATAGAAAGATTCCTAAAGCTTAATAGCTCCAGGTTCAATAAGAGACTCTCTCAAAAACCAATAAATTGGAGAGTGACTGAGGAAGCCAGCAGACTTCAATCTCTGGCCTCTACAGGCACATACATACACATGTGCACCAATACACACATGCAAGAACAYGTGAAAACACTCACACACAAAGACAATTTYCAGAGTTGCAAGCCACAAATTTAACTGAAGCATAGCATTTACAACATGGTACAAGACCCTAAAACAAAGGCCATACGAACTTCATGCTTTTTGTTCCCTTGCTATTATTGTAGCCAAGGATAGCCTGAAACTGTGTAGCCTAGGATAGGCTAAAACTACATAGCCCAAGCCAGTCTCATGCACCTGAGTACTTCGGCCTTAGAATATTGGGATTAGAAACTTCCTATACTCGGCTAAAATTTGAAATTCTGAAAAATAAAGTCCTAAAATGTAGAAGATCCTTGTGGTCGTTTGAATGATGAAGGACCCCACTAGGCTCCTGAACGCTTGTTTCTCTAGTTGTGAGAACTCTATGGGGAAGGATCAGGAGGTCACTGTGGGTAGGCCTAGAGATTCCAAAAGCCCATGCCAGGCCCAGTCTCTTTTTCTCAGCCTTCAGCTTGCAGATAAGATAGATGTAAGCTCTCAGCTACTGCTCCAATGCCATCCCTGCCTGCCTGCCTGCTGCCATTCTTCCTGCCAAGATGCTCATGGACTCACCGTCTTAAACTGTAAGCAAGTCCCCTGTTAAATGCTTTCTTTTGTTAAGTTGCCTTAGTCATGATGTCACTTCACAGCAACAGAAAATACTTAAACAATTCAAGAGAGGAAAGCAGACATCTTATTCTTTGGTTAAAATCAGGAAGTGTGGTAGAAAAGTATCTCTGGGGCTGGAAAGATAGTACAGTGGTTAAAAGCACTCACTGGCTGTGTTTCCTGAGTCTGGAAGTTAAATTCCCAGCACATACATGGCAGCTCACAACTGTCTGCAATGCAGCTCCGAGTGATTTGACACCCTTACACAGACATACATGCGGGCGAAACACCAAGGCACATTAAAAAAAAAAAAGATTTAAAACAAACAAACAAACAAAAAAAAAATGGTCTCTGTAATTCCCAAAATGTTCTTCCGTGAAACCATCACTCAAAGGAAGCTACACTGGTCTTTCTGCAACCAGCTCCTTTCAATGCCCCTCCTTTCAATGAGAAAACCACCAGCTTCATTCCTTCCCTGTAAGACAAATTGAGAGAAGATAAAACCTAGAAGGCTCTCAGAGGCCAAATGCTCATCCTGGCAAGCCTGGGTATGTTACTAGAAGCAGTAGATGTGACAAAGACCACTTTTCACATGAAGAATCAATCCTTGAAAGAAATGTGACACCGTTAGGCAATGTAGAGAACCAAACAAAGACAGCTCAGCCAACAAGAACTCCGGCTCAAGACCTAGACCCCAGAACAAGACTTAACTGCCCTCCCATATCAATGAATACCACGGAATCGAGGGCTTGGTGCACACACAATGCACATGGGCAGTCTTGCCTTGCACACTTTCAGCCCTGTCTTCCTCTTAGATAATATATTTCTTTTAACTTTTAGAAAAGCTGAGCAACATAAGTAGTTAAGGGAGAGAGAGATTAATGCAGTGACAGAATGTGGCAGACTATAATGACAGAAAGAACACTGTAATTCTTAATACTCTACAAATGCAATCACTACTGTTCCTATATTATAACGCAGACACYGAAGCTCAAAAGTTAACTCAGTTGTTAAAAAAAAATCAAAGTAAATGAAACATTTGTTCCTTAAACAAGTATTCTTTCCGCTGACTCAAAGAACCTAGCTTATTGTGAGTCTAGATTGATGATACTGATAATATCCAGTCTATTAAAAAATGCAAAGAATACACGTGTCATAGAAATAGGTCAGCATATTCACCAAAACATAATGTCCCCAGACACTGTCAAATAGTCTATTTGTGGGGGAAAAAAAAANCAGAGTTGCAAGCCACAAATTTAACTGAAGCATAGCATTTACAACATGGTACAAGACCCTAAAACAAAGGCCATACGAACTTCATGCTTTTTGTTCCCTTGCTATTATTGTAGCCAAGGATAGCCTGAAACTGTGTAGCCTAGGATAGGCTAAAACTACATAGCCCAAGCCAGTCTCATGCACCTGAGTACTTCGGCCTTAGAATATTGGGATTAGAAACTTCCTATACTCGGCTAAAATTTGAAATTCTGAAAAATAAAGTCCTAAAATGTAGAAGATCCTTGTGGTCGTTTGAATGATGAAGGACCCCACTAGGCTCCTGAACGCTTGTTTCTCTAGTTGTGAGAACTCTATGGGGAAGGATCAGGAGGTCACTGTGGGTAGGCCTAGAGATTCCAAAAGCCCATGCCAGGCCCAGTCTCTTTTTCTCAGCCTTCAGCTTGCAGATAAGATAGATGTAAGCTCTCAGCTACTGCTCCAATGCCATCCCTGCCTGCCTGCCTGCTGCCATTCTTCCTGCCAAGATGCTCATGGACTCACCGTCTTAAACTGTAAGCAAGTCCCCTGTTAAATGCTTTCTTTTGTTAAGTTGCCTTAGTCATGATGTCACTTCACAGCAACAGAAAATACTTAAACAATTCAAGAGAGGAAAGCAGACATCTTATTCTTTGGTTAAAATCAGGAAGTGTGGTAGAAAAGTATCTCTGGGGCTGGAAAGATAGTACAGTGGTTAAAAGCACTCACTGGCTGTGTTTCCTGAGTCTGGAAGTTAAATTCCCAGCACATACATGGCAGCTCACAACTGTCTGCAATGCAGCTCCGAGTGATTTGACACCCTTACACAGACATACATGCGGGCGAAACACCAAGGCACATTAAAAAAAAAAAAGATTTAAAACAAACAAACAAACAAAAAAAAAATGGTCTCTGTAATTCCCAAAATGTTCTTCCGTGAAACCATCACTCAAAGGAAGCTACACTGGTCTTTCTGCAACCAGCTCCTTTCAATGCCCCTCCTTTCAATGAGAAAACCACCAGCTTCATTCCTTCCCTGTAAGACAAATTGAGAGAAGATAAAACCTAGAAGGCTCTCAGAGGCCAAATGCTCATCCTGGCAAGCCTGGGTATGTTACTAGAAGCAGTAGATGTGACAAAGACCACTTTTCACATGAAGAATCAATCCTTGAAAGAAATGTGACACCGTTAGGCAATGTAGAGAACCAAACAAAGACAGCTCAGCCAACAAGAACTCCGGCTCAAGACCTAGACCCCAGAACAAGACTTAACTGCCCTCCCATATCAATGAATACCACGGAATCGAGGGCTTGGTGCACACACAATGCACATGGGCAGTCTTGCCTTGCACACTTTCAGCCCTGTCTTCCTCTTAGATAATATATTTCTTTTAACTTTTAGAAAAGCTGAGCAACATAAGTAGTTAAGGGAGAGAGAGATTAATGCAGTGACAGAATGTGGCAGACTATAATGACAGAAAGAACACTGTAATTCTTAATACTCTACAAATGCAATCACTACTGTTCCTATATTATAACGCAGACACTGAAGCTCAAAAGTTAACTCAGTTGTTAAAAAAAAATCAAAGTAAATGAAACATTTGTTCCTTAAACAAGTATTCTTTCCGCTGACTCAAAGAACCTAGCTTATTGTGAGTCTAGATTGATGATACTGATAATATCCAGTCTATTAAAAAATGCAAAGAATACACGTGTCATAGAAATAGGTCAGCATATTCACCAAAACATAATGTCCCCAGACACTGTCAAATAGTCTATTTGTGGGGGAAAAAAAAAATCAGTCCTATTGACTGATTGGGCACATTTTTATCATGCAGGAATGTAGCCCAGTTTTACCAGGTAACATAACCTGGATTTGTGGGTCAATTTGAAACCCTACTGTTCTCTCTGCATTGACCTTCCTACACAGAAAAAAAATTTCAGTGACTACTCTAGCCATTAAAGATATGGGATGCAACCATGAGTTACAAGTCTAAAATTGCCTACACACCAAAACATAACATTGTGACCAATTTCCTCCTGTATTTGTTCTTTATAACTCCCTCTAACTGGACAGAAGCAACAGACTTTCTTTCTTGGGAAATTATATTTTGCATTTTGCTAATCTATGTTCAGGGTGCCATATTAGACTCTACCAAAGCCCTAAAAATTATAACCTTTGGGCTGATTTTGTCAGCTGTATTTCCCTAGAATGTATTTCCCTAGCTAGGCCAGGCCTGGTGTCTCTTCCTGTCATCCTTTTCTTATGAGGCCATTTGCAAGGACAAGGACTAATTCTGTGTTCTTTAGTGCACCTTTCATCCAGCTGTTGATTAACACTAAATAATAATGATGGTTATAATAATGGCTGTCAATAATCATAACCTTGACCATCATCATCATAAATAAGACTTCCCACTGGWGTTTTCTCAAAGCCAGTGTAGTGCAGACACTAACTACGATTGGATGGGTTTGGAGATCTCCTGGGCGAAGTGAAGCTCAGCTGGGTRGTGACACCRAACAAACGAATCATCAGCAACACACCCAAGATGGGGATGAGCGAACAGCTCACTGTGTCTTTAGGGAAAAGAAAAAGGTTCCCACCGTCATCATCCAGCCAGGTAACTGACCTTGTTTTGCATGCTTGTCTTAGTTGGGAGAAGCATGACTCATGTCATCCTCAATTGCTTTATGGCCAGCTTGTCGCCATGGGACTATTATTGAAAATTGCTCTCCTGGCACTACCCACTTGGCCTACTAGAATAACTTCCCAAGGGCACTTCTCATGGTTTCCAGAGATTTGGGAGAAAATAATACTTAAATCCATATCAACGTGCAAGGAAAGTTCTGGGCAGTGGTGATTCCATTCTACAGCTTTCTGTAAGAGAGAAAATCCATGGTTTCCTACCACCCTACATCATCGGTATGGTGGGGAATCGGGAAGCTCTCTCAATCACTGCAAAGAAAACAGAACTTTGGGCACAGACATAGGGCTGTCAAGGAGCTTACGAATAGGAGAGCCCCCCCCCCCCCTTAGCCTGAGCTAGAGAAGGACACACACATGGAGCCACGGAAAAATGATGGGCAGGCCAGGTTTCCTGGTCTTCATGACAAAGGATGAGCAAATTCATACAACAATAAAGAACTACACCACGACTCAAGTCACTCAAGCCTTTTATAAGTTCATCATACTTCTGAGAGTTAGTGTCTTAATGCTACRAAGTCCAAGAAAAGAACTTCTAGCCACTTGTGASTGTTAAGTACTTTAAARTAGCTGAAATTATGTAAAATACRCACCAAATTTTAAAATCCTAATCCAGAAAAGAACGCAAATGTTTTCTAATAACTTCTATCCTACTTAAGGGTTAACATGTTTTAGATGTAATATCTATTAAAATTGATTTCCCACGTTGCCTTTATTTTGGGAATGCAGCAATTGAAGTTTTCAGAGTTTACGATTTCCACTTAAGTTTCAAGAAACCTACTGTCCTTTCTGTAGTGATCTGCCCGAAGTGAAGCAGAAGTGCAAGAAGATTTACACCTTTCCATTCCTAWGGTCCGCATATGTAAATGGGGCTAAAGTCACCTTTGATGTGTGGTGACAAACTTGAAATAACCATGAGGCGTGCAAACTGAGTTATTATAGAGATAACACTATGCCCGGAGCTCCCAGGAGATCCAGGAAACAGTMGCAAYTGGAATGGCAGGCAGACAGGAGTAAGGGGAAAAGAACAAGGCCTCCAAAGGAATGAAACACCAGCTCCACACRYACAACACTATGAGGAATACCCCGAGAACCCTCAAAACGCCGGGGGGTGGGGTGGGGGAAGGAGGGGAACACTAAGACAGGGAAGCAAGTGCCTATACCAAGGTAGGTGGGAACGTCTTTCTCCCCAAAGCACAAAGGTATTTATAGTTTACAGGAAAAGCTAAGAGGAAAAAAGGACAAGGGGCGGGAGAGAAAAGTCAGCCATTAAGAGCACTGGCTACTGTTGTAGAGAAACGGGGTTCAATTCCCAGCACCCACATATACAGCTGGCTATAACTCCAGTTTCAGGTGTTCTGATGCCCTCTTCTGGCCTCTGACAGACACCAGGCATGCAAGTGGTGCACAGACATGGTCACTCTGGGAGCCAGAGTAGAATGTAAACTGGACTGTACAGAGATTCTGATAAATTCTTCCCAAAAGGAAAGGGAGGAGAGTATTGGGACAGACACAGCACCTTTAGCCTTTTGGGGGGCACAAGTTAATTCTTCTAATCTTGGTATCTAGGGGGTCCAACTAACATTTGAAAAATTAATAAGCTTGGCTGATCCCAGGGATCCACTGACATTCTAAAAACCAATAGCATAATGGTATGTGGAGCAAGAAATAGGCGTTAGGTTTAGGAATTCGGAGTTTCCCCTGTGAAGTGAAGGACAGAGGAATCCACCATAGTTGAGCGTTCTGGGAGCAGAGGGCAGTGCTCGCAGTCAAAAAGGCTGTGGAGGGTCGGGGGAAAGGGGCTGTCGGAGGAAACGGGAGATTCTACACGGTTGCACGAGAAACAGGGCAAGACCTCTCAAACCAGAAGCTTGGACAGCAGGCTGAGCCTGCAAATCCTTTCTTGCTCCCCGGAGCTGAGGAGGAGATCATRCCCCAGAGCCTCGGCTGCCCTCTCCTGTGCCCTCTGGTCATGCAGTGAGAACGAAAGGGGACCCAAGAACAGAACCTCAACGGCCTCCTTTTCTCCAAATCTGCACCTTCAAATCTGCACACCCTTGGGATATAAATGGCTGACAGGGAAAGAGAGAGGGAGACAGGGCAGCAAACTCTAGACACCAGTGGAAGCTGCTTTGGGAATTCTCAGGAGACACCCATGGAGTCTCAGCTATCCTCGGCACTCCAGTGCCTTTCCAGGGACGCTGGAGTGAGCTGGCAAAGTCACATCCCAATACCCGTACTCAGTCACAATCATCTTGATGAGGATTCCTTGCCGCCCCGTCTCTGAATCAGAATGAGTACCTCACTTGGTTTGAACAAAGACCCTCCTTCCCTTCTCCCTCCATCCTCCCAGCCCCCACCC
>BDUI01007723.1:73141-86008 GCA_002335545.1 Apodemus speciosus
AGAGGGAGAGGGAGAGAACACCTTGGACTTAGGGTCCAGCAGGCGCTTGCTTGTCAGGCTCTGCAGTGAGAACCTGTGTACAACAACAGAGTGGGTGCTTCCATGTTATACAGGCACATGCACATCTCGTCAAGGGGACATCTACTTCTCCTGTTTCTCTATGTTCTCCTTAGGTGTATTATATTTCACCTTCACCTTTGGAGTGGCTTTCTTTAAGTTATATAACTGGATTTCTGCCTTGACATAGGAGGTCCTCATGTTGCGTGAATTACAACAAAAGGGTGTATATTGACTATATTTGTTGTAGAAATCCCAGGCCGGGGTTTCTACCCAGCCTTTGCCAATTAGTTCCTGGATAAAAAAACACATATGATCTTTAGGTTTACAATAAGCCTTAAGCAGCACTAGAAACTGGGCAGATATCTACCCTCTATGCTATTATAATCTACATTCCCATCAATAACCCTGTTATTACTCATCTAGGCTGCTCATAGCTCCTATTGGCCAGCTCTCCGGGCTGTGTTTTCTTGACTCCTGACCCACTGAGGCTTCTCCTTCCTCCTCCTGCACCTTCTTCCTCTCCTCGTTCTTCTCCTCTAACTCCAAGCCCAGGAAACCTAAACCCCACCTATGTCTCTTCTGCCCAGCGATTGGCTGTTGGCATCTTTATTTACCAATCAGAAATAACCTGGGGGCAAATTCACACAGTGTCTCTTGGTTCTATGTGGAAATTCTCTCATCTCTGGGACAACCAGAGGGGGGCAATATTAACATTAGAATGTAAGCAGCATCAGGTCAACCGACTACATATATGATACATAAAGGGGAGTACTGACTGTCAAACATGCTATTTGTATCAGAGAATAAAGAAATGTTAGTAGTCACATGTCCTAAATGGTGCCTAGGAGACAGCTGCCCTGTCTTTCTGYCTAAGGTCTCCCCTTATTTCCATAATGCCCACTGTCAATGCTCTTTAACCAAAGGCCACCAAGAACATATCTATAGTTGGACAAATTGTCTTTATTATTTGTTGCAGTGTGGGACGACGTACAACTTAGGGTATCTTTGAAACTTTTCCATTGCTGTGAAGAGTTGACCATGACTAAAGCAACTTATGAAAGAAGCATTTAATTAGATGTGGGCATAATGTTATTGAACACTGTGTAAAGTTTATCCTTGTGTTATTCAAATGCTGATTTTTCTGCCATCCTATCTGGTTTCAATCTGGACATGACATTGTAATGTTTGTGTAAAGAATCTCCTGCCTCAAGTTTGTGTAAACAATGCTTACCATTTATCCTCTGCCTCGTCAATAAAAGCTGATCACCCAATGGGTGGGTAGAAGAGAGAATAGGAAAAGACTTCCATCAGCCTGGGGAGGGAAAGAGGGAGAAGAGTAACAGATTGAAGTACAAGGATGGAGGAGAGCAGACATCATGAGAGTTCAGCTAGGGCATGGAAGGCAATCCCCATTATTGGGATTTTGTCTGGGAGGTAGCCAGACAAGCTTAGRGGATTACGATGTAGATCAATGACTGCCTAGGTATTGCTGTAAAGCTTGATTACACAGATCTTGGTCTCTCTGTGTCATTATTGGGGAATTAGCTAGGATAAAGAAAACACAGCCACAGTATTATTTCACTGCATACATTTATATTAGAATTAACATTTACAATTAGAGGCTTTCTTACAGTGTCAGGGGTTGAGACCGTGACTGTCATGATGACAGCATGGCAGCTGAAGGCAGAGTGCTGGAGAAGTAGCTAATCAACAAGCAGGAGGCAGAGAGAGAGAGAGAGAGAGAGAGAGAGAGAGAGAGAGAGAGAGAGAGAGAGAGAGTTAGTGGGGAATGATGGACTTGAAATCTTAAAGCCAACCCCCAGTGACACATCTCTTTCAACAAGGCTATACCATCCAATCCTTTCTAAAATGTGCCACCAACTTTGGACCAAGAATTAAAGTATATGGTCTCCAGATTCAAATCACCACGTAGGGTATCTCAACAAGAAGGAATTAGAAGGATCCTTTGCTAGAATTTGGGTTTGGGGTAGATGATTTGTAGACATTCTAGGGGAGATAGACTTGTTTTAGGCTGAATGTGAGAAGGGCTTTTGCTTTCTATGATTTAATATAAACGAACCAGGGAGGCAGAATCAAAGGATAATGGTGTTATCTGTAAAAGATAACATTCCATCTTCCTGCCTCAAAAGAGGTGGCATTTGATATATTGTGGGTGACCGGACTGCTTTGTTTGAGCTAAGAATAATGAGATGACCTTGCTTTGTCTAATCATCCTCTGATGTCTGAGTGACCTTTTATATGACACTCTTCCTGGGAAAATGTTGACAAACATCTACTCACTCCATGTAAAGAATCAATAATTGACCAAAGTCAGGATACTGCCAAAGTCCAGCTTAGTGAATTAAGTAATTTATTAGGTTACTTATAGGGTTAGATTAGAGGTGATAAAGTCAAGGACGTCATCCAAAGCCCTCCCTAGCATGGCTGCTGGCTCATGGAAGCTACCAACCTGTAACTCAGGGCTTAGCATGCACGTACTTGTACAGATTGGAGGGTATTTCTTCTAGGTAACTCATCTGGTCTGAAGTTGTTCCAGATATCTCAGGTCTTTGCTTCTTCAAGGCAGACTGGCTGGTYTAAGCCTCTTCTAGGCTGCTATGTTTGTCTGGGAGTGTCTCCCACAAGCCCTTCCTGCTTACATAGAGACTTGAGGATTGAGGGGCCTGGTGAATCTGGTCAGGGATTTCTTGAGTTGTTTACTTTCTGAGGTTTAAGGAAGCTCCTGGCAGGATGGAATATTTCACCTCTCGTTAGAACACCCTGGGTCTTAAAAAGCTTCCCTCCTTGATAGAAAATTTTATTTATAAGGAAATTACCACACAATACCTGTCTATGTCTGGTGTCCTGTAAGATTGCTTATGCCTAACTCAAGAAGGACATAGCCTTTTTGTGATCTCCAGGCCAGCTTCTGAATGCTATGGACTGCTCTTTGTCTTTTTCCTTGGCACCTATCCTATGGTATACCCAGATCTTCTGGGAGTTCAGCAGTGAATAAAATAGACCAAAATGGACTTTATATTCTAATGAGGGGGAAATCAAGAATTAAGGGAAATAAGTAAGTTAGAATGTGTTAGAAGGTGATAAATGCTATGGGAAAACCAGCATAGCAGGAAAAATAATACTAGGGAAGGAAAGCACTAGAATGGAATTGACGAAGTCAAGGCCCGCATTCCATGAGGGTCAAGATTTTGAGAAAAGACATGGAGGTGATGAGGGAATGAGGCATGAAGATATAAGAGAGTATGATGCTTCCCAGGTACAGAGAATCTGGCAAGAATCTGTCTGCTGCATTCTGTGATTATCAAGACATCCTATGGTTGAAGGAAAATGGAGGGAGAGACATTCTGAGATCATCAAAATGCCCCTATGGTTGCAAAAATAATGGAGAATAACARGATATGATGTCGAGGAAGGGATCAGGTCTAGATGTGTTGGAGATTTAGTTCAATATTAAGGGAGCATGCAGAATGCTACTTCTGATAACTTTGAGACTGGCAATGACTAGCTGTGACTGGTCCTAGAGATCCCCCTGTCTCCTGTACGGGGAATGGCCCAAATCTATTGCCTATGCTAGTTTATCATTTGTGCATAATGTTAAAGTGAATGCTTAAAAACGATTCTATTCAAAATTTGATTCAGGGGACATTTGTGCATGGATAGTTGTAAATTAGTCTTTAAGAAAGAGATCTTCAAGTAAGGGAAATAATAGTGTTGTAAATACATACCATTGTCATAGTGGACTGTAAACTCAAATAGAAGGGTTGTATTAGTGAAAAAGAAATGCATGCAGTATGCACATAAATAAATACATAGTTCAATTACACAAAAACTATGCAGTATAAGAACTGAGAGCTAAACTTTAGACATGATGCTTTTTTCCATGAATCTGTTAACATGTATACCCTGAAAACGTATCGTACATCACCAGAGAACTGTTATCAAAGGCAGATATTCAATACTGACTTAATACTATGATCTAATCCACAGCCTTTATCCAGATCGCACCAATTTCATACAATGATTTATTTCCTAATGGTAGAAAATCCAAGATCATAAGGTGTGTCTATTTTGTCTTATGAATTTGCTTTTACTCAGAACAGATCCTGGAAAGAGGGAGGGCACATATATATTTTCTAGTTTCACAATGCTGACATTTTCTTCATTTACTTAAAACAATTTAATCGATCATTTCAAGCATACATATAATGTGCTTTGATTAAACCTACCTGCTATTCTCTCTTCTTCAATTTTCCCCCATTCCTTCTATCACTTTCCAACTTCCCAACTTCATGACGTCCCCCAACCTGAGTCCACTTAATGCTACCTATGTGCACCTGAGTGTAGAGTCCACTACTGAAGTGCATCACCAGTTACTTTGTAAAGTACTCTCTACTTTCAATTTATGTCATTAGACTAAAGTTATGTATGTTGGGTAAGAACATTGTGGAAGTGAAGCTGAATTCCTCGTGCTGCAAAATGGCAGGGAAATGTTGCTATTGAGTTTTAGTCCTGGCAAAGGTGATTTTGATCAATTGGTTAAGGAAGTATTTTTACTGTACTATGTTTTTATTATGAAATGTCCTCCATGCACTCATCTACTGAATGGTTGCTCCCCAGTTGGTGGCACAAACTTCAGGAGATAGGATCTGGTTGGAGGAAACACAATGCTGGAGGTATGGTTTTGAAATTTACACTCCATCATTCGCCCTTCCTATTTATCTGCTCCCTGTGAGGCATGAACTGGATAGTCTCCCACTCTACATGATCTTATCATCTTGATGTTCAGGCTCACTGCAGACCCAAGTGATGGGGCCGGCCCATCATAGGCCGAAAGTCTGGAACCACAAGTGTCTTACTTTTCTACTGCCATGATAAAACGCCATGGCCGAGGTAACTTTTAAAAGAAGGTGTTGGGTTTGTGAGATGGCTCAATGGTTAAGAGCACTCATGGGCTGTTCTGCCAGAGGACCTGGGTTCAATTTCCAGCACCTTCATAGCAGTTCATAGCTGTCTGTAACTCCAGTTCTGGGAGACCTGACACTCTCACAWAGATAGATATGCAAACAAGACTCCAATGAACATAGAATAAGAAAGTGTTTAACAATGCTCCAACTAAACATCTTATGCTGCCAAATAAAGTCTACAGTGCAGGAATGGGACACATCTTGTTCACTTGTTGGCTAAAGGGTTCCTATAGATTTTCCCCAAATATTANTATGTTGGGTAAGAACATTGTGGAAGTGAAGCTGAATTCCTCGTGCTGCAAAATGGCAGGGAAATGTTGCTATTGAGTTTTAGTCCTGGCAAAGGTGATTTTGATCAATTGGTTAAGGAAGTATTTTTACTGTACTATGTTTTTATTATGAAATGTCCTCCATGCACTCATCTACTGAATGGTTGCTCCCCAGTTGGTGGCACAAACTTCAGGAGATAGGATCTGGTTGGAGGAAACACAATGCTGGAGGTATGGTTTTGAAATTTACACTCCATCATTCGCCCTTCCTATTTATCTGCTCCCTGTGAGGCATGAACTGGATAGTCTCCCACTCTACATGATCTTATCATCTTGATGTTCAGGCTCACTGCAGACCCAAGTGATGGGGCCGGCCCATCATAGGCCGAAAGTCTGGAACCACAAGTGTCTTACTTTTCTACTGCCATGATAAAACGCCATGGCCGAGGTAACTTTTAAAAGAAGGTGTTGGGTTTGTGAGATGGCTCAATGGTTAAGAGCACTCATGGGCTGTTCTGCCAGAGGACCTGGGTTCAATTTCCAGCACCTTCATAGCAGTTCATAGCTGTCTGTAACTCCAGTTCTGGGAGACCTGACACTCTCACAWAGATAGATATGCAAACAAGACTCCAATGAACATAGAATAAGAAAGTGTTTAACAATGCTCCAACTAAACATCTTATGCTGCCAAATAAAGTCTACAGTGCAGGAATGGGACACATCTTGTTCACTTGTTGGCTAAAGGGTTCCTATAGATTTTCCCCAAATATTACAGGTTATTACTAAGGCTACCACATATAAACCTTATGGTAAGGTCTTATGGCTGAAGACACCACTTTCCTTTTTTAAAAAACATATTTATTTATTTATTCATTTATTTAATGTATAAATGTACACTGTAGCTGTCTTTAGACACCCAGCAGAGGGTCAGATCCCATTACAGATGGTTATGAGCCACTATGTGGTTTCTGGGAAATGAACTCAGAACCTCTGGAAGAGCAGTCAGTGCTCTTAACAGCTGAGCCATCTTTCCAGTCCCAGACACCACTTTCTTATATCATTGAACTTGGAGACATGTAGCTGGTGCCCAACTAGAAGCTTCACCCCTACTGACCAGTGTTCACAGTGATGGAGGTACTTTGATGCTACCCAAAGAGAAAAGTAATCATCAATATCACCCAGCTATAAACCTGCAACTTACAACACCCAGCAACCTGCTTGAAAAATATACTGGTGTAATAGTGGCACAAATGTTATGTCAGTAAACCTTTTTTTAAAAAAATTGGATTTGAAGCACATTTTATGAGATAAAATAGTGCTAAATAGCCAGGAACCTGAGGCTACATAGGTCCTAGGGGAAAACCTTCCAGTATTTTTCTAAATATTGCTAAAGAAACATAGCAATAAATTAGCTCCTAATGACTTATTGCTATACCTGTAGATCAGTGATTCACTTAACCCTCAGCAGAAATGCCTTTTCTTTCAGTAGATGGTAATTAACATAGAGACCCACAAATGGACAATATACAAAGAGTGAGAAAGTTTGAAGAACTCATCCTCTTGAGGGATGTCTACAACCCAATTCCTTCCCTCAATGCTCAACAATTTATGTGGAAGAAGAGGAGGTAGGAAGATTGTTAAGARCCAGAGGAAGTATATGGCTCCAAGGAAACAATGTCTTCCAGACAAAACAAGGCAGGTATACCTATGAACTCAGTGACTGTGACAGTTAGGAGTCTCAGACCTGCACAGGTTTAAACCAGACAGAGAGAAAAATCCCAACACTGAGAAGGGGAGGAAGACATATAATCCCACTCCTAACCAAGAATCTATTTGCAGTTTACCAAGAATCTATTTGCAGTTTATTACCTGCTAAGAAAGGGAAAAATCAGTTTTTTTCCAGTGGCGTATCAATGGATATACCAACCACACCATAGAACAAGCCTCCATATCTAGTAGTAGTTGGTTAACATAGAACAAACTTCATATTTTTGAGTGTGTTTTGTTTTGTTTTTGTCTTGCTAATTTTTGTTTGATTTTAGTTTTATTTATTTTATTTTGAGAGAGAGAGAGAGAGAGAGAGAGAGAGAGAGAGAAACATAAAGGGGTAAGTAGAGAGTTGGGGGGTGCTGGGAGAAGTCACTAGTGGCAAAAGAATATGGTCAAAATGTATAGTATAAAATTTTTTTAATAAAAATTTAATTAAAAATAAATGCTTAATTGAATTATGGTTTCAGAGTCCATAATGGCAGAGTACAGGTTGATAGCTCACCTCTTCATCCCAAGCAGGAGGCGGAGTTAGACACTGAGAATGGCACTAGTCTTTTAAAACTCACCCCAGTGACACACCTCCAGCAAGGCCACACCTCCTAATCCTTCCCAAACAGTTCTACTAACTGAGGCTCAAATATTCAAATATATGAGCCTGTGGGGGTAACTTTCATTCACATCAGCATAATTAGGTCAAATATTTAATTCCTTTTTAAAAATGTTTTTTTTCTCAGGTATTTGAGCAATACAAAATGACTAATACACATTGAATTTTTACTATTTTTGTAATGAGTATGTGTCAGGTAGTAGGTACTATCATACTTTGTAAGTATTCTTCCTTTTATTCTAGCTTACATACTCATGATTGTTGCTTGAAATGATTTTTTTAAAATGACAGTCACCAAGTGATGACTTTCTTATTCTACTATTTCTTCTATTCTTAACTGTTAGCACTCTAAGATAGCTTGTGTGTGTGTGTATGTGTGTGTGTGTGTGTGTGTATATTTGTGTATGTGTGCATATATTTGCAGGTATGCTTGAGTTAGGGTATATCCTCAATTGCTCTCCACTTATTTTTTCTCATTTTTCATTAGTCCTTTGACGATTTAATATGGTTATTTTAATCACATCCACTCTTGTCTATCACTACTGCCAGCACTACACTATGCTTCTCTATTCACCCATGTTTGTGTTCTCAGTTGTTTTTGTTTTCCCATTAAATACAGTTGGTGTTTCCCATATTCTCTTGGATGTATGTCCTTCTATTGGAGCACGATCAGTTCACCAGGAGCCACCCTAAAAGAAAACTGACTTTCTCCCAACAGTTATTAATTGGCAACAGCTTCTTAAATAGGGGTGGAACTTTGTGCCTACCTCTTCATGCTGGGATTTTGTCTGGCTAGAGCCTATATAGGCTTTGTGCACACTATCTAAATTACTCTGAACACACATGTACACAAGGTGGTACAACCACCTTGCTGGGTCTGGAAAACACTGTTCCCTTGTAATCACCTACTACCTTTTCTTTAATATTTCTGCTTCTTCTTCTATAATTATCCCTGAGCCTTGGAAAGAGGAGTTTGCTATAAGTGTCCTGGTTACAAGGGAGCAGTCCCCATTCCCTTGTTCTTTGCATCTTGACCATTTGTAGGTCTCTTTGTCTATCACCATCTACTTCAAAAAGAAGTTTCTGATGAGGTATTACTATAAGTTGTGTACTGGCTGGTTTTGTGTATCAACTTGACACAGGCTGGAGTTATCATCGAGCAAGGAGCTTCAGTTGGGGAAGTGCCTCCATGAGATCCAGCTGTGGGACATTTTCTCAATTAGTGATCAAGAGTGGGAGGGCCCCTTGTGGGTGGTATCATCCCTGGACTGGTAGTCTTGGGTTCTATAAGAGAGCAGGTTGAGCAAGCCAGGGGAAGCAAGCCAATAAGAAACATCCCTCCATGGCCTCTGCATCAGCTCCTGCTTCCTGACCTGATGAGTTCCAGGCCTGACTTCCTTTGGTGATGAACAACAGTGTTGAAGTGTAAGCTGAATAAACCCTTTCCTCCCCAACTTGCTTCTTGGTCATGATGTTTGTGCAGGAATAGAAACCCTGTCTAGGACAAGTGGGTATAACTATAAGTCATTAAGAATCAGTTTATTACCATGCCTACTAGCAGAATAATAGTAGTAGGATCTCTTATAAGGCCAATGACTTATCTAGTTACAGTTTTCTGTCTCTAGTAGTGGTGCTGGGTACAGGTTCCAATTTGTAGAGTAGGACATAAATATAATTAGAAAGTGGTAGGTTACTTCCGCAACATTTGTGTCACGATTGCCCCAGTGGACATATCTTGTCAGGCCAGCAGTTATTGTAGTATGCAGGATTTATAGTTGGCTAAGACTGGTGAACACTTTTCCCCCTCTCTGATACTATGTGTAGTATCTGAAAACTAGTCTGAAGGAAAGAAGTTTCTATGTGAGTACCAGCTTGATTTCTCCATGTTCTATGATTTAAACATGTTATATATTCAGTAATATTGCTTAACTGTCAAGTTCTGGAGGATAATCAGGAGGCTTGGCAATAGCCTATAATGTTTGGAGGGGATCTGTGAGATCTCACTGGCTAATAACTCTAGAAGAAATAATCTATTCCTGTAACTGGGCTTGTCAGTCTGTGGTATCTGGTAGGGCCATTATTTTCCTATCTAGTCACAGGTTTCCGTCTGGAACAATACCATACATATTATATTATATTATTACATTATGTTAATGATATATATGAAAGTTATATACAGCTGTATGTATATATGCTATACATTTTTAATTGGGTTGTTTATTTTCTTCTTGATGTTGAGATTTTTGAGTTCTTTGTATATTCTAGATATACCCTCTTTCAGCTATATAGCTGGTAAATACTTTTTCACACTCTATAGGCAGTTTCTTTACTTAAGTGGTGATGTCTTTAGCTGTATGGAAGCTTTGTAGCCTCATGTAGTCCCATTTTTTCAGTTGTTGGTATTAATGTCTATGCTATCTGGGTCCTGTTGAGAAAATCCTTTACTGTGCCAGTGAATTCAAACATATTTCTACTCTATCAGATCCAGGATATCAGGTCTTATGTCAGGGTCTTTGATCTCTTTGGCGTTTTGTGCAGGGTGAGAGGTAAGGATTTATTTTCACTCTTTTTATATCTAGTTGGATCAGCACCATTTGTTGAAGATGCTGTACTTTCTTAGGTGTATTGTTGGTCTCGGTAAAAATTGAGATGGTTGTTGGAATATGAGTCCCCAGTTCCATCCCACTGATCCAAGCATCTTGTTTTTATGCCAGTGTCGTGCAGTTTTTATTATTGTAGTTGCCTGGTGTAACTTTAAATCAGAGGTGATCATATATTCAGCCATTCTTTTACCATTCAGGATTGTTTTTGTTGCTCGATTTTTTGTATTTGTGTGTCCCAAATGAAAAATCTTAAGGTTTAAAATTATATTTTTGAACTTCTGATTGTGATTTCATTGAGTCTGTAAATCGCTTCTAATAGAATGGACATTGTCACAACATTAATCCCATCAATCCCAATAAAAGGGAGCTCTTTCCATATTTTGATATCTTTTTGTATTTCTTTCTTCCATGTCTTACAGTTTTTATGGTAAACTGTAGGAAAACTTTGCTAGTTAAGGTTGAAGTCCATTATGACTGGATAGGCTCTGGGCTTGGTGCATTATGGGAGGCTCCCTTCATTGGCAGGGCTTCTCCTCTAACATTGTCTAGGGAGTTCTAAGCCCACACATATGCCTCTACCTGAGGGATGTCACATAGCCTCAATTAGATTACAGGATCAATTCCAT
Organism: Apodemus speciosus; assembly: GCA_002335545.1. NCBI lineage: Eukaryota > Metazoa > Chordata > Mammalia > Rodentia > Muridae > Apodemus > Apodemus speciosus. The sequence goes on from BDUI01007723.1 coordinate 84,062, forward strand.
TTCTCCTGATAAGAACCTTTTCACCTAACACCTGAGATTCCTGAAGTGCTTCCCCATGCTAATGAGGCATTTCAGGTGCCCTAAGCCCCCAGCCAATGACCTTTGCCCATCTGGATATTCTGACTCTCTGTCCCCTAAATCTTTATAAGCCTTGAATCACCCAAAGTAAGGTTGATTTGCCTCTTGATAGCTGGTCCTGTTGTGGCTACTCACTATATATGCTCACAGTACATTTTTATGTTATATATCTTTACTTTTTTAGATTTGTTCCAAGAATTTTTGAGGCTCTTGTGAGTGGGATCATGTCTGATTTCATCCTTGTTATATCTGTCATTTAAATGTAGGAAGGCTACTGATTTTTTTGTGTGTTAATTTTGTAACCTGGTACTTTGCTGAGTGAATTTACCCCCTGTAGGAGTTTTCTGGTGGAATCATTAGGTTTAGAACTATGAAGCTCGGAATACCCAAGATACAATTCACAGACCACATGAAGCTCAAGAAGAAGGAAGACCATAGTGTGGATACTTCAGCCCTTTTTAGAAGGGGAATCAAAATACCCAATGGGAGGAGATACAGAGACAAAGTGTGGAGCAGAGACTGAAGGAAAGGCCATCCAGAGACTGCCCCACCTGGGGATCCATCCCATATACAGTTACCAAAACCAGACACTATTGTGGATGCCAACGAGTGCTTACTGACAGGAGGCTGATATAGCTGTCTCATGAGAGACTCTGCTGGTGCCTGACAAATACAGAGGTGGATGCTCATAGCCAACCAATGGACTGAGCAAAGGGTCCCCAATGGAGGAGCTAGAAAAGGATCCAGGAAGCTGAAGGGGTTTGCAGCTCCATAGAAGGAACAACAATATGAACCAACCAGTACCCCCAGAGCTCCCAGGGACTAAACCACCAACCAAAGAATACGCTTSGAGGGAACCATGGCTCCAGCTGCATATGTAGCAGAGAAAAGGCCTTTGGTTCTTTGAAGGCTTGATGCCCCAGTATAGGAGAATGCCAGGACAGGGAATTGGGAGTGGTTGGGTTAGTGAGTAGGGGGAGGGAGGATGGGATAGGGTTTTTTTTGGAGGGATAGGGGGTTTTTGGAGTGGGAACGAGGTAAGGTGATAACATTTGAAATGTAAATAAAGAAAATATCTAAAAACAAAAAGAACTGTGTTATCTGCAAATAAAGGTACTTTGACTTCTTTCCTATTTGGGTTCCTTTTCTCCTTCACTTGTCATATCACACTTGCTAAAACTTTAGGTACTATATTGATCAGGAACAGAGAGAGTGAACATCCTTGTTTTGTTCCTGAGTTTAGTAGAAATGATTTGAGTTTTTCTTCTTAACATCATGCTTGCTGTGGGGTTGTGGTCTATTGTCTCTAATGTTGAGGTACATTTCCTCTATCCCTAGATTCTTGGACATTATTTTTAAATCAAGAGATACTAGATTTTGACAAAGACCTTTTCTGCATCTAYTGAAATAATCATATGGTTTCTGTCCTTGAGTCTGTTTATGTGGTACATTATGTTTATTGATTTACATATGTTGTATATTATRTATATTGATTTGCATACATCCCTGGGATGAAGGTTACTTGATCATGATGAATAATTTTTTGATGTGTTTTTTCATTTGGTTGGGAAATGGAAAGATTTAATATTTAAAAAAATAATTGTATATAATTTATCTATAATAGATAAATAGATATAAAAATAGATATAATTTTGGAGTGGGAACAAGAAAAGATGATAAATTGTAAAAATTATTTTCAATTTAAATACTTATTGTCCATCTAGTTATCAATGTAAACAATCAGTTGAGCTTAATACTTGTTCTTTTGAGATTGATTTCTACAAATTTAAGAGTAATATATATTCCATGATACCTTTCTCTCTCTCTCTCTCTCTCTCTCTCTCTCTCTCTCTCTCTCTCTCTCTCTCT
>BDUI01007724.1:52898-63468 GCA_002335545.1 Apodemus speciosus
TTCAACAAATGGTGCTGGTTCAACTGGTGGTCAACATGTAGAAGCATGAAAATTGATCCATTCTTATCTCCCTGTCCAAAGCTCAAGTCCAAGTGCATCAAGGACCTCCACATAAAATCAGAAACACTGAATCTAATAGAAAAGAAAGTGGGGAAAATCCTCGAATACATGGGCACAGGGGGAAAGTTCCTGAACAGAACACCAATGGCTTATGCTCTAAGATCAAGAATCAACATATGGGACCTCATAAAATTGCAAAGTTTCTGTAATGCAAAGTACACTGTCAATAGGACAAAATGGCAACCAACAGATTGGGAAAAGATCTTTACCAATCCTATATCTGATAGAGGGCTAGTATCCAATATATAGAAAGAACTCAAGAAATTAGACTCCAGAGAACCAAATAACCCTATTAAAATTGGGGAACAGAGCTAAACAGAGAATTCTCAAGTGAGGAATACTGAATGGCTGAGAAGCACCTAAAGAAATGTTCAACATCTTTAGTAATCAGGGAAATGCAAATCAAAACAGCCCTGAGATTCTACCTCACACCAGGCAGAATGGCTAAGRTCACAGCAGATGCTGGTGAGGATGTGAAGAAAGAGGAACACTTCTCCATTGCTAATAGGATTTCAAGCTGGTACATCCACTCTGGAAATCAGTCTGGTGATTCCTCAGAAAATTGGACATAGTATTGTATGAGGTCCCAGCTATACCACTCCTGGGAATATACCCTGAAGATGCTCCAACATGTRATAAGGACACACACACCATTATGTTCACAACAGCCATATTTATAATATCCAGAAGCTGGAAACAACCCAGATGTCCCTCAACAGAGGAATGGATACTGAAAATGTGGTAGATTTACACAATGGAATACCACTCAGCTATTAAAAAACGACTTCATGAAATTAGCAGGCAAATGGATGGAACTTGAAAACATCATCCTGAGTGAGGTAACTCAGTCAAAAAAAAAAACAAACACAGTTTGTACTGATAAGTGGATATTAGTCCAAAAGTTCAGAATACCCAAGATTCAATTCACAGACCATATGAAGCCTGAGAAGAAGGAATACCAAAATGTGGATGTTTCAGTGCTTTTAGAAGGGTGAACAAAATATTCACTGGAGGAAATATGGACACAGTGTGGAGCAGAGACTGAAGGAAAGGCCATCCAGAGACTGTTCCACCTGGGAAATCTATCTCATATTCAGTCACCAAACCTGAACATTATTGTGGATCCTGTGAAGTGCTTGCTCTGGCTGTCTCCAGAGAGGCTCGGCCATAGCCTGACAAATATAGAGGTGGATGTTTGCAGCCAACCATTGGACTGAGTGTGGGGTCCCTGATGGAGGAGTTGGAGAAAGCTCCTGGACTGAAGTAGCTGAGGGGGTTTGCAGCCCCATGGGGGGAAGCAACGGTGTCAACCATCCAGACCTCTGGAGCTCCCGAGGAATTAACCAACCAAAGTGTACACATAGAGGGACCCATGGCTCCTGCAGCATGTGTGGCAGAGGATGGCCTTGTTGGACATCAGTGGGAGGAGAGGCCTTTGGGCCTGAGGGTGTTTGATGCCCCAGTATAGGGGAATGCCAGGGCGAGAAGATGGGAGTAGATGGGGGGGGGGGAATACCCTCATAGATGCAGGGGTAGAGGGGATGAGATAGGAGGTTCCGAACGTGAGACCTGGAAAAGGCAAAACATTAGAAATGTAAATAAGGAAAATATCCAATAAAATAAAAATAACAAAAAGAAAGAAAGGAAGGAAGGAAAGAAGAAAGGAAAGGAAAGGAAAGGAAAGGAAAGGAAAGGAAAGGAAAGGAAAGGAAAGGAAAGGAAAGGAAAGGAAAGGAAAGGAAAAGAAGCTGGGCCTAGACTAAGGAAGCCAGGGCTTTCATCTGATGCCTGTAATAGGTTCCCTGAGTGGTGTAAGCAAGCCAAAAAGGGAAAAAAATGGTTCTAATATTACCTGGTACCTGAGGCTACACACACTAGATACTTGGACAGAGTTTCTGAAATGTCTATTTCTTATATGCAATCTATAATTGTTCATAGCAGCCTATTGAAAGTATCATTTTTTTTCTGACAAAAGTTTTGTTAGTGCTTAGAGCAAAACTGGTAATTCAACACCACTAAGGAGCCGCAGTACGATCATTGGAATTAATTATTATTGAATCCCTATTTGTATGCCTGTCTGTTTAGCTGTAGAATATATCTGGCATTCTTTTAATCACTGAGAAATTTAGATAAAAATATATCTGTGAAGGTTTTGAAAATTTGAGATTATTTTCAAAAGTTTAAGCTAAAGATGTAAAATTCTGTCAAATGTACACGCGTTTAAATAAAATTTTCAGAGACAAGCAATGGAAGTTTTATTTTTAACAAAGGATTCAATCAATTTTTATGGTTCTACAAAACAGTTCTCTTTAGTTCATAGTTCTTAATTGTTTCAGAAACTACAATTAAAATCCTATTCAAATTTGTCAATATGAAATAACTCACAACTTTGAAAAATAATTTATAAAAGAAATTTAAATAACAACTTATATTATGGAACACAGTCATGACATTAAAGTTTCTGTCACTCACCCTTTAGTCCTATCACCCCTGCCACACTTCTTTTCCTCTCTCTGATGGCTAACCTCAATTGTTGACTTGACTACATTTGAAATCAACAAAAACCCAGACAAACCCACCTGTGATGAATTTTCTTGATGAGATCATTTGAGTGGGAAAGTTAACGCTAAATCTGGATTAATATGAGGTCAGAAGACAATTGCTTCTGCCTCTCAGCAAGAATTGGAGACATAAGTAGTTTCATAAAAGTTCTATGCCAGATGTCACAGTCTCTCTTCTTTCTGTGTGCTCAGTAAGCAGTTGTTAATACACGATGTCTTTTGTATTTAATATGAGTGTGCTGGGAAGCTTTGTTTTGTTTTGTTTTGTTTTGTTTTGTTTTATCTTATCAAACCAGTGCTAACGACAGTTACTTGGTAAGAGAGAACCTCAAGGGAGAAAATATATCTATCAAATTTGTCTATAAGGCATTTTCTTTATTGATATTTGATATAGGAGGCCCTAGCCCATTTATGGGGGACACCATCCATGCCTGGGAAAGAGAGCTGTGTGTAAGAAAGTTAGCTGAGCATGAGTCCAGGGAATAAGCAAGTAAACAACATTGATCCATGGTCCCTGCTTCAGTCTTCTGCCTCAAAGTTTCTGACTTGAGTTCTTTCCTTGGTTTCCCTCAATTATGGACTATCAGCTGTAAGAGAAATTAAATAACCTCTTTCCTTCTCAAGTTGCTTTTGGTCATGGTATTTATCACAGCAATAGAAAGCAACCTAAAACACAAATTGTTGCCTGAATTATGAAGCATTGTTGTGACAGAGTTGACCATGTTACTTTTTGTACGATTGTGAAAGTGTTTGAAACTTTGAACTGTAATAGCCATTGAGTGTTCAAAGCATAATTAGCTGTTCTGTGGGTCCTTGGAAAATATTGTTGAGAGAAATGAAGATGGTGAAGGCCTGACTTGTGAAGTTTCAGAGGGAAGCAAACACTCAATTAGGGCAGTTTATGTAATATTTTGAACTAAGAATATATAGTTTCTGTCCTATAGGGTTGAAGAATCCCTATAGGACTCTTGTGATTAATGAGAGATGATGTTAATGAAGTAAATGATCAATTGCTTTACTGGGATAATAGGGGCTGGTTTGATTGGGAATGAAAAAAATAGTTTTAATAATAAGAGACCAGCATCATTGAGGTGAAACCATCTGGGGTGTTTTTACCCTGGATCATAACACAGAAGCTTTGGTCCAGGGGAAGCTAAGGCTTCACATCTAGCAGCAGACCTCGTCAAATAATGTGTTAACATCTTTCAAATGGAACTGATTTTGAAGGCATGGAGGGGTCATGCAGAGTAGTTGAGAGTTGGCATTGCATGGCAGGGTTGGGGTCTCCCTGAAGAGAAGCCAAAAGGGGCCATTGGTGAAGGTACAGGCTTAACTACAGAGGAAAACCCAGGATTGATGAATGGGACCATGATGACAAGGTGAAATTTGGCATCAGATGACAGGGTTATGGAGGCTCTGAAGGGGGCTACTGGTGATAGGGCAGCCTCAGTTATAGTGGAGATGCCAGAATATTGAAGAAGTCAAGATTGTGGAATGACCACCAAGACAGTGACATAGTAATGTGGAATTGGGTTGACTCTCCAAAACAAATGTGTGCTGTAAATGACAGACATGGAGAGTAGAGCTCAACCTTTTGAGGACTTGAGGATAATGAGTGGGTTCCAGACATTGGACACTAAGCTATTTACAATGTTAGATTTTGGTGTTGCTTGAATTTTTATTGTAGCTGCTCTTGATCTCCCTTTTTCGAATAAGAAGCATGTAGTTTATACTTTTATACACTTGASAGAGTTTTGGCATTTAAGGCGACACTGGATTTTTTTTAAGAACTTGAGCTTTTGAAATGTTGAAGATTTTATAAGGTGGGACTTTTAAAGTTATACTGTCTTATATCATTATATTAACATGAGGTCTTGGGAACAAATCAAATAGGGAATGTTATGGTTTAATAGCTACCTGTTTGTGTGTCAAATTGACAAAGTGTCAGTTGTGGCGAGTTGTTGTAGCTAGTTATTGTCAGTGTTTTACAAATTAGAATCATTGATAAAGAAGTAACCTTAATTAAGAAAATGACTCCTTCAGATTTGTCTGTAGATAAGTCTGTGAGGGCAATTTCTTGATTAGTGTTAGAGGTGGGAGAGATCAGCCTATTGTGGGTAGTACCACTCCTGAAGAGATAGCCCTGGAAGATATAAGAAAGGCAACTGAATATGACACTAGCAATAAAGCCAATAAATAACATTCCTCTATGGTCTTAATATCCACATTCCTGATTTTCTTGAATTCCTAGCTTGGATTTCTTCAGTGATGGAATTAAAGTTATAAAATAAAATAAAACCTTTCCTCCCAAGTTGCTTTTGGCCATAGTCTTAATTATAGAACTGGAAAGCAACTATGATATACCTGGTGGAGAAGAGAAGATTTGGTAGCTTGTTGTGAGCAGCATATGGCTACCCATTTCAGATAGTAACTATACTTGTTCACAGTGTGGGTATATATCTCAGAATCACTTAAAATGGAAGTGACTAGGGTCACTCCACTGTTTTCCAAAGAGTCAAATAATATATGAGCTGTTGAAGAAAACAGTAAATATTGATATTTAAATGTAGTGCCTTGAAACATTGTCAGCTGTCCATGATAAAACACTTATTACTTAACTTCCATTTCCACATGTAAAACTATATTCAGTTCTTCTCCACAGTCAATGGTACTGTCAGATAAGATTTCATATACACTGTTTATACTAAGCTTTAAAACTACAGGAAAGAAAATGGAGACACTGCTGAAAGCATCGTTGTTGGGGTTTTTTTTCCTAGCTAAATGAAAGATAAATAAGTTGTGGTCCCACATCTGCTTTCACTCACGATGGTGTCATCATGTAATGCTCTTCAGATGGATGGGTTTCCCTAGCAACAGATTTTCTTTTAAGGAAAACAACCTAATTAATGGGGTATTAAAACTATCCTTGGGAAACTAGGAAAACTATATTTATTGTTTTTAATGTATAAAATATTGATGATATTTTTCTTTATTTTGTAAAACTTATGTAGATCTTACTGGGAAAAAAAAGTAAAATGCCATCTTGTTGATGGCAATTTGAGGGGTGCATTGACCATGTGTGCTTAAGTAAACACCCCTGTGGTTGGTTCCAAGAAGGTCATCACAAGACAATCTTCTGTTACGTGGAAATAACCAATGTGCAATCCTCTACCAGGAGCCCCATCCAACAGCCCCAAATCAGAGCAAGTAACTCAAGATCTTATCTTCTCTGCTTTTGATTCACTCAAATTCCCCATCCCTGTCTTCTGTGCAAATAAACCTTGGGCTGGCTTTTGGTTGTGTGATGGACTCATAATTCCCACTGAAGAAAAAATGGTTCCTTTGAGTATATGATAGCCTGGATCATTTCTGTCTGGCACATGAAATATAGAAAGTTGATTAGTGTTATTTTTTATCATTCTAGTATTTAATACCACAACAGGAATATGTTTTTCTATGATAAAATTTGAGTAAACTTTTAGTAAATATAAATATTGGCCTTCTAGAAGTACTCAAATTTCATATCCCTCATTTTACAGCAAGAATCCATGTTGTTTCCATTCAAATTTATATGCCATCCAGGAAGAAACAGAAACATTGAAATTGGTTCAGTGCATTTAAAAGGGAAGTTTCTGTCTGCTCACGAGAGTGTTTGCTTATAGACTCAATGCCAACATACTGACCTTCAACTAACCTTTAATGACCTTTCTTGCTGTGAAAGAGATAGCCATAGATCCTTTCTTCAAGACAGCTTCAGTTTATACTACATTTTTGACAGCATCAATCACGATCCTGAGTAACAAACACAGTAACTACTAGCTTTCCTTTCAGTTAAGTCCTAAGCACAGTTTCCATTTTCTCTGAGCATGGGACAAAATCTAGGGCTATTTGAATGTGTGTCTCCAGGGCTGCAGATCTAATTAGCCTTAAAGTAATTTTTCCTTGTTCTCAACCAGGCTGGTCTTATTCTTTGTTGACAATGCCATTAGTCCTAATTAAGACAATATGCTGCTACTAAAAATAAAACTTCTGCCTTTGTAATAAAGACTAACGTTATTCTTTCCATATCTACAAGCAATAAAGTCTACTCTGTAATGGTTGCCAATGTAAAGGAAAAATGTTGGCCAAAGTGAGATTTTACATTGATATACACATAGTACACCTTATTTACAAAGACAATATATTCTAGCTATAAAAAATTAAACACTCAGAGAAGTATAAATAAGAACTGAACTACACTCATGATTCTATTTTTTCAAAATAATTGTGCTTCATATAATATATATATAGCATTTTGGGTATATCCAAATATGTATAACAAAACTCTCTCTCTCTCTCTCTCTCTCTCTCTCTCTCTCTCTCTCTCTCTGTATCTCTGTGTGTGCATGTACATGTTTGTGTATGTGCATGTATATATAGCATGTATGTGAGTGTGTGACAAATGCACATCACACATGCTTGTGGAGGTCAGAGGAAATCCCTGTATACTAGAGATCCTTAACTTCTTCCTTTTCCAAGACAGTTTCTTGGTTTTTGTTCTAAAATTTACTGATGCTACCTTGCTTAGGGACATTGGGAATTGTCTTGTTTGCCTCTCATCTACCCACAGGGGATACCACATATGGTGTTTACATGGGTCTTGGGGATCTGAACTCAGGTCTGTCAAATCCTTTTCCAATCATCATCTTCCMRGCTTCTTATAAAAGTTTTAATAAGGAACCCACACAGTAGACAGAGAGAGGCACAATTCTGAGAAAGAATGCCATGACTACAAGAAATTGGGTATATTATGGTCAGTTAAGAGAAGTTGTTGCTAGGGTCCTTTGTTCGAGGTTTTATTTTATGGATAAGTGAGCAGGTCACAATTTGGTTGTATGTTTTTAATGTCCTTTGCTCTTCATGAGACAGGCTAATTGGAGACGCTCAGCCCTTAAGGCTCTGGCCTTCTTCCATCCACCAGATCTGCAGGTTCTCAGCCTTGGCTCTTCATAGACCTTGTCATCTGTTATGACATCACTTCTGGCCTGAGTTCCCTAAAGCTCTAGTGCTACCTGGGCTTCTTCATCATGCTGCTGCCACCATCACTCCATCGTGACTGCCACAGTAAGGCCACTGCTGCTGTGTTCTCTCTTGTGTTACCAACTCAGCACACTCTATTAATGATGGAGCTCAAAAAGTAATTGTGAAATACCCACTCGACAGAAGCCTTTTATTGCACAGAATGTTATAGCACCAGGAGATAACGTAGGGTGGCTTTCACACGAGTGGCCAGAGAGAGGGTGTGGGGCTGCATGTTCCCTTCCATCACAGCCGACTTGCACTTTGATGAAGTACCATTTGTATCTATCATGGTACAGGTTTTCATGCAAATGAGGAACTCTTCTTGCATTGATATCAGATGGCCGTCCTTCAAATGAGGGACCGTATTTGTACTAACTACAAGCCGTCTCTTGGGTGACCAAGGAACTCCTTTGAGCATGGGTAGAAATGACTTCAGACTCCTATACAGTTCACATTTAAAGAGATCTCATTTTTCCTTTTATAGAACACACTTTATTGTTAATTTGGAAATATATGACATTTGATTTACTCACTTCATCAAATGAGACAAAGTTCACCAAGTTTTGTGATGGCAAAGTGTCTGGCATAAGGCATTCTTCGCAGCCGTGGCCAGAGTTGTGCTATGGCAACAAGCAGCTATGATTCTCATATAGCTTCCCTGGGCATTCATGGACTCTTCAACATGGCCGGTGCAGACATGACAATATTCCAGAAAGCTGCTTGCTTTGTGATTCTTACCTCAGGGTCTACAGGACACTGGGGAAGGTCTGACAGCTATACAGTAAAGTTAGATAGTCTTAATCTTCACCCAACATCTTTGCTTACTTAAAGAAGAGGAGTTGCCTAATATTGCTTATTAATTATGCTTAATATTAACTATCATTTAACAATCTTTAACAGTGTTGTATTAGTTCAGATCAACAGGTGGGCATGTCTGTGGGAGATTGTTTTGATTGCTAAGCATGCTAGTAATCAATTTGATACAATGGATGGTCATTTTCAAAAATGTTTAGAAAGCTCCCCCTCTGGGTTGGGCTGTGGGCAAGCCTGTGGTGCATGTGTTTGATTGATTATTGATATGCTCACTGTGAGTGGTGACTCCCATGAACTTGTGGACTGATTCCTATAATAAAGCAAGGTGAGCAAGCCACGAGGAGCAAGGCAATAAGCAGCACTCTTCTGTGCTCTGCACATCAGTTTCTACCTTCCTGCTCTTGCCTTAAGTGCCTGCCCCGACTTCTCTGGCTGATGGACTACAAATTGTAAGATGAAATCAACCCTTTCCTCTCTAAGCTGCTTCTTGTCATGGTGATTTTTAACAGCAATGGATACCTTGAATAATATATTCACTGATGTGGAAGAGTCCAACACACTGTAGGCAGTGCCATTCTCTGGACAAGTGGTACCAGTCAGTATAAGAAAGCTATGTATGAGCCCAGCAAGCAGCATTCCTTCATGATTTCTATTTTAGGTCTTGCTTGAATTCTGAGATTTGGTCTGGCTTGAGCTTACACAGTACCTAGATGGTGTCAGGGTTGCTGTGAGTTCATATGTGTAGATGCCTTCTACTGACACTGGCTCTTACAGCCTTTCTCCACTCTCTTCTGCAGTGATTGCTGAGTGTTTGGAGGAAGGGATGTTATATAGATGGTCCATTTAGGGCTGAATATTTTATAATCCCTTGATTTTTGCACCTTGCCCAATTGTGGGTTTCTGTACTAATTCCCATAATCTGAAAATAAAGCCTTATTTTATGAGAACTGAGAGATGCATTAATTTATTTATAATAGTGCTAAGTCATTAGGAGTTAGTTTAATACTGTGTAAATTTAGCAACATAATAGTGGTCCTCCACTAGAGCCTAAGACCAGCCAAGGAATTAGACTTATTACCAACAATAATGTCAGATGCATGATTAAACTTGTAGGTTGGACCTCAAGCCAGGAAGTGCTTGGTTGCCCCAATGATGTTCATGCTACTGTTTCATTAGTGGGCATGTCTTGACAGTCAATACTGAGCTAATAGGGTTTCACTTCTGGGTAAGACTGATGAACGTTTGTCCTCTGATGGTGCACATAGCACATTCTAGCAGTACGAAAACTAGACAGTAGGCATAAGGCTACCCATAAGGTCAGTCCCAGCCTGATATCTCCATGATCCATGAGTCAAGCATGTAATTCATTCAGCAATGGGGTCTTTTTGCCAATTTAAGGAAGAAATTTCACCAAAGGCACTGACAATAATTTGTTACATTTAGGGGTCTCAGGGATTACACCCGATAGCAACTGCAAAAGAAGTAACAGTTTCTTCACATTGGGCTTTTTAATTTCTTAGTATATAATGTCTACTATGGGCACTGACATTGTCATGCCATTATAGGGTAACTGCATTCAACCCATTATATATCTGAGTTAAATATCTGTATTTATGAATCATACAATACATATTTATCCCTCCTCATATTCCTTCCTCTATGTTGGCCATTGGCCACCCCAGTTTAATCATTCTTGTTCCATTAATCCCTTCTAAGTCTTTATAGCACTGCTCTCTATCACCTCTCCCTTGAACTCCCCCCACCCACTGCTGCTTGCTAGTTTCCTTACCTCTATGCATATTCCAAGTAATACGTCAGAAGCATCGGTACTAACACCAACATGTTAGCATTTGGATGAGAGACACTTGTATCTTTCTGGGTCTGGGTCACCTCACTCAGAAAGAATATTTTTAGTTCTATCCATTTACCTGAAATTTTCCTCCTTTCTCTTCTCTTCTCTTCTCTTCTCTTCTCTTCTCTTCTCTTCTCTTCTCTTCTCTTCTCTTCTCTTCTCT
>BDUI01007726.1:21351-41650 GCA_002335545.1 Apodemus speciosus
GAATGGATACAAAAAATGTGGTATATATACACAATGGAGAACTATTCAGCCATTAGAAGCAATGAATTCATGAAATTCTTAGACAAATGGATGGAGCCGGAGAACATCATACTAAATGAGGTTACCCAGTCTCAAAAGAATACCCATGGTATGCACTCACTGATAAGTGGACATTAGACTAGAATCTTGGAACACCAAAGACACAATCCACATACCAAATGATGTCCAAGAAGAAGCAAGGAGTTGGCCCTGGTTCTGTAAAGACTCACTGCTTCAGTGTAGGGGAATACCAGAACAGGGAAATGGGAAGGGGTGAATGGGGGAACAGGGTGAGGGAAAAGGGCATATGGGACCTTGGGGGCCAGGGAACCAGGAAAAGGGAAATGAAATGTAAATAAAGAATATATCCAATAAAAAATAAATTAAAAATGACAGAAATAAAAAAAGAGCATAGCTAATGTAACAGTATTTCATTTTCTGATCCAAGGGTATAAAATCCCCATTCATTTCGATCTTCACTTTCTTCTACCAGTGTTTTGTACCTTCCTTTCAGACTTATTTCATGTGTTAGAATGTTTAGCCAGGATGCATAAATCTGTTCTATGTGCATGTCTGGTTTTGGCAGATGTCAGAAGATTGCATCATATCCCCTGGAACTGAGCCACTAGGTATGTGCTGGGAATCAAACCCTGATCCTCTGTAAGAGCAACAATCATTTTTAATCTCTTATTCATCTCCCTAGCCTTCAGTGCTTTGTACTTTTATCGGGGCATGTTTGGCACTTCTTATGTTAAATATGTACATTTTTATTTTTTTTGTATTATTGTAAGTGGAATTTTCATCCTTTTCATATCTCCCATATTTTGTATATTTGTTTTATTATAGAGCATTGCTGAACTTCTGTTTAAGGAGTATTTTTAGAGAACTCAGGATTTTCTCTGTACAGAATTATAGCATCTGTGAAGAGATGTACTTTTACTTTTCCCTTTTTGATAAGACATGCCTTTTTGCCTGATAACAAGAACTAGAATCTCTAGGGCTAATGAACAGTAATTATGAGAACAGTTATTGTCTTGTTTCCATTTTAAAAGGAAAGTAGCATTCATTTTTATTTTTTTATCATTATATAGTAGGGTTTGCTACAGATTTTTAGTATTTTTGGAGATGTTTTAAATATGGTAAATTTGCTTCCAATTCAAGTTTATTGAAAGCTTTATTATGAATGCAGGTCTCAGGACTGTCAAATTTCATGTGTGTTTCTATTGTGATAACCATAGATGTTCTTTTTTTCCTAGAAATTATAATATAGTGGTTTACATTGGTTTACATCCTACCTGGCCTTGTGGTCTATGATTTTTATAAGTGGCTTGATCACTTTGTTAGTATTTTAATTAAGATTCTTAAAACCATGTTTTTATGCCGTTTCTTCATTTCAGTTGTTCATTGTGTCTTACCTTTATGTATATAGCATCATACAATGAGTAATTTATTCCATAATTTTTTTATTGTTTGAGAATTTCATACATTGATACCACATGTTTTGATAAAATTCAGACATACACCCTATTCATTACCTATCACCTCCCATCATTTCTTTCCCATTTTATATGCTTGTTGTTGTTGTTGTTGTTGTTGTTGTTGTTGTTAAAAGACTTCTGAGACCACTTAGTACTGTCATGAAGTTCATGATTGTGGGTCCTCCAGCTGAAGCATAGGTAGCCTCACAGTTGCCTGATGAAAACTGACTCTCCCTTACCCAGTAGCCATCAATTTCCAACAGTTCCTCAGCTAGAGGTAGCACTTCAGGAATCCCCTTCCTATCCACCCTGGCATTTTGTCTGCCTTGATCATTTGTGAGTGTTGTGCATGCGTTCATAGTCAAGGTTAGTTCACATGTACAACTGCCCTATTGAATCCGAAAACATTTTGCTGTAGTCATCCACTAATTATGGCTCTTAAAATCTTTCTCCTCTTCTGCAATGAACCCAACTCTAGAGAATCAGAGTTGTGATAGAGATGTACTGTTTAGGGCTGAACACACCATAGCCTCTTGTAATCTACATGTTGATCCTTTGTGGGTCTCTGCATTAATAACTTTCTATTACAAAAAGAACGTTCTCTGATAAGGCCTGAAAGATGTATTACACCAAGGATATATGAATAAAACCTGGGACAGTTTAACACTATGCCTATTTAGCAGTGTAATAGTAGTACGTTCTCTTCTGGGTCCTATTACCTACAAAGTCATCCATGGGTTCTTGGCTCCATTAATGGTGAAAGGCATGCCAAGTCTCTACGTTATTAAGCAGAATTTAAATCCAATTTAAAAGTAGTTGGCTACATTAACGTTCATATTATTATAGCACCAGGGACCATATTTTGTCATTCACAGGATTCACAGATGGATAACAACTTTATTTCCCAGGTAGTATGCCTAGCAACTTCTATCACTATCGAAAGCTAGACAATAAGGGTGAAGCTTCCACATGAGTACCAGCTTGATATTTTTTGGTGTTCTGTGATGGTTCAAATTCTGTGGTGACTTCAAGAATAGGATCTGATCACCAGATTCTGGATGTAACCAAGAACATTGACAATAATTTGTAATGTTTGAGGTCCATGAGACTTCACTGGCTAACACCTCCCAAAGATATATAACATCATACAATGTCTTTTTAAGTGTTCTGCTCCATAAATTTTTATTGTTTGAGAACTCCCTACATTTATAAACTGTGTTTTGATCAGATCCTCTCCTATCTATCTTTAGAAGATTTTATAGTAATAGGTTTCCATGAGGTATTTTCAAAGTGTTAGTGTCAGTTATTCCTTCTCTCCATACTCCCTCATCTACACTGCCCTCACATGTCCCACCCCACCTATCCCTTCTTGTTCCTTTATGTTTCCCATAGCACCTTGTTCTATCTTCCCTTCCTTAAAGGCCCCTGGCAAATGACTCTTACTAATTTTCTGATTTTTATGGTGCTCCAATATAAACACACTTATCAAAAAAGACAAAGCTAGCTTCCATTTATAGAAAAAAACAATTTACGTTTGCCTTTGTGTGCCTGGATTATCTCACTCAGAACAATTATTTTCAGCTCCATTCATTTACTTGCAAATTTCATTTCTCTTTACAACTGAATAATATTCTATTGTATAAATGAATCATATTTTCACTGTCCATATTTCAATTGATGGACATCTAGCCTCTTTACATTCCTTGGCTACTGTGAATACATCAAGAGTGAACATTAATAAACAAATATCTCCATATTATGATAAAGAGTCCTTTGAGTATATACCCAGGAGTAGTATATTGGATAGTTTTATGTTAATTTCCTTCAAATTAGAGTCATCTGAAAAGAGGAAACCTCAATTGAAAAATGATTCCATAAGATCTGGCTATAGGGTGTGTTCTTAATTAGTGATTGACGTGGGAGGACCTAGCCCATTGTGGGTGGTGGTATCTCTGGACTGGTGGTCGTACCTCTAATAAGAAAACAAGCTGAGCAATGAAAACAATATGACTGAGTGTCAACACAACAGGAGGAACTGTATTAAAGGGTAACAGCTTTAGGAAGTCTAAGGACCACTGATCTAAATAGTTTATTCTTCACATGCTTTTTATACAGTGCAAAAGCTCTAATTCTCTTAAAAAACGGTGGCTTTCAACTTCCTAATGCTGCAATGCTTTAATATAGTTCCTCAGCCATAAAATCGTTTTGGTTGCTATTTCATAACTGAAATTTTGCTACTGTTAAGAATTGTAATGTAATATTTTATATGCAACCCTTGTAAGAGGGTCATTTGGCCCCAAAGCCAAACCCACAGGTTGTGAATTCCTGGGATAGAATCCTATCTGCAAATGAGAATAAGTTGCCTTCCTATTTTTCTTGTATCTTATTTGTCTCTTCATCTTGTCTGATTGCTCTGCTTAAGACTCCAATACTATATTGAACCAGATGTTTTTGTTGTTGCTGTTCCTACTTTTTTATCTTTTTTATTTGATATTTTCTTTATTTACATTTCAAATGATATCCCATTTCCATGTTTCCCCTCCAGAAATGCCCTATCCCATCCCCCCTCCTCCTGCTCACTAACCCACCCACTCCTGCTCCCTGACCTGGCATTCCCTTACACTGGGGCAATGTGTCTTCACAGATCCAAGGCCCTCTCCTCTCATTGATGTCTGACAAGTGTACCCATGCGACTGGAGCCATGGGTCCCTCCATGTGTACTCTTTGGTTGGTGATTAAGCCCCTGGGAGCTCTGGGGGGTACTGGTTGATTTATATTGTTGTTCCTCCTATGGGGCTAAAAACCCCTCCAGCTCCTTGCATCCTTTCTCTAGCTCCTCCATTGGGGACCCTGTGCCCAGTTCAATGGTTAGCTGAGAGCATCCCCCTATGTATTTGTCAGGCACTGGCAGGGCCTCCCAGGAGACAGCTATATCAGGCTGCTGTCAGCAAGCACTTGTTGTCATCCACAATAATGTCTGGGTTTGGTAACTGTATATGGGATGGATCCCAAGGTGGGGCAGTGTCTCTGGATGGTCTTTCCTTCAGTCTCTGCTTCACACTTTATCCTCTGTATTTCCTCCCATTGGTATTTGTACCCCATCTAAGAAGGACCAAAGTATCCACACTTTGGTCTTCCTTCTTCTTGAACTTCAGCTATACTTCAGCCACTTCTGAGCATATACGCAGAAGGTGCTTCAACATGTAATAAGGACACATGCTCCACTCTGTTCATAGCAGCCTTATTTATAAGAACCAGAAGCTGGAAAGAACTCAGATATCCCTCAACAGAGGAATGGATACAGAAAATGTGGTACATTTACACAATGGAGTACTACTTAGCTATTAAAAACAATGAACTCATGAAATTCTTAGGCAGATGGATGGAACTAGAAAATATCATCCTGAGTGAGGTAACCCAATCACAAAAGAACACACATGGTATGCACTCGTTGATAAGTGGATATTAGTCCAGAAGTTTGGAATACCTAAGATATAATTCACAGACCACATGAAGCTGTTCCTACTCTTAATTACTGAATTATTTCCCCAGTCCTTGGAATAAAGATTTTAGAAGTATGTCCTTATTATCTCTGGCTCATAGATTTCTGTTGTAATATTTTCTCTTACATCTCTAATTTTGTAAATGAGAGTCTTCTTTTTCTTTTCTTTAATTTAAATAAGGATGTGTCAATCTTGTTATTCTTTTCAAAGAACTAACTTCATTTCAGTGATTGATGCTATTTAGTTTTAATTTCTATTTCATCAGTTTCTGTTCTGATCTTGCTCATTTCTTCCTGTCTACTGCTTTTGGGTATTGTTTGTTATTTTTCTTCTAAGGTTTTAGGGTTGGTTATGAAGTTCCCATATCGCATTCTCTCTGATTTTTCTATATTCACCCTTGGAGCTATAAACTTTTCTCTTAAGACCATTTTCATTATATCTATACATTTTAATATGCCTTTATCTTCATTCAGTTTTAGGAAATTTTAATATTATTTTTATTTCTTCCCTTCATTAATTTGTAATGTATTCTTCAATCTCCATGATTCTGTATGTTTTCTATGGCTTTTATTATTGTTGATATCTGGTTTTATTCCTGGTGTTTCAATTAGGAAGAAGAAATTATTTCAATTTTCCTGTATTTGTAGAGATGCTTTATGTCCCAGTATGTGGTCTATTTTGGCCAAAGCTCCATGAGACACTTACTATTTTACATAATTTAGAAGATTTGCAAAAGATTGAAATTAATTCTTTTGAGCATTTGGTGGAATTCATCCTTGGGCCGAGTGGACCTACCTTTTCATTGAAGGAAGTTTCAAGATTACTAAAGCTGCCTTTGTATTCATTGTTGGCATATCCATAGTTTCCAAATTTTCTTGAGAACATTTGAAAATCTTATCACTCAATTCATCCATTTTGGACTATTATGTTCTTTGAAGATGCATGGTTTTCATAGCATTCCTGTAGAATTCTTTCAATTCCTGCGAAGTAGGAAGCAATGCTCTGCTTTCAGTCTGATCTTTAGTATCTTGAATCTTCTCCCCCCTCCCATTTTGTCATTCGTCCCAAAGATTTGTTGAGTTTGTTGATCGTCTCACAGAGCCAATGTCTGATATATCCAGTTCTCATTGATATATCATTGTCCTTTAGTTCATTCTCCACTGGTCTAGTCCTATTGTCACGTCTATTTTGCTTGTACTTGCTTTTCTTTGTCCTAGTTTTTTAAGCTAGAAGACATGAGTTTTGTAACCTAGGCTGGCCTTGAACTTCTGATCTTCCTACCCTTTGGTATTCATGTGACATATATTACTACCAAAGTACTAAGACCAAGTGTGAGGATTAATTTTTGTCTCTGCTTCTTATCTTAAAARGCTATAGCTAAGGAATCACTACCAAATTAGATAAAGTGTATAACTTTTTATTGTAATTAACCAATTATATTTCCCTCTATGACCTTTATGATCTTCATATAATTCATGTTATAGAGAAAATCATTCGCATGATGTAATTGATTTCAATATATACAGGGATTTTCCATGAGAGTCAGTCAATGGCCAGGCTAATTAAGCCTTGAAGACAGAGAGATTCTCAAATATATTTAATAAGCTCCTAAATCAAAACAGTTTTCTAGGTAGTTCCTTCTCCTATGTGTTTCAGTATAGCATTGTCCCCATATCCATACAAAAGCAGCAGGTCATGGTGGCTGGGGGAAACACCAAACCAAGTGAAAAAATGAACACCTTTTCCTTATTCCAGGGACTTCTATAATGTCATCTTACTATTTTGGGTGTCTTATGATATCCAGCTTCAAACTCAAAATACAGGAGTATCCTTGGTTTACAACCATCACAGAAATGTATGACTAGTCCTACAAATAAATATTAGATGCCATATATCCAATAAGAAAAAGACATTATTTGCCTTTCATGGTTTCAGAGGACTCTTATTGGCTCTCAAATTTGGAATCATTATTTGTTTCTTTTTTTTAGCCGAATCTCACTTTTACAGGAAAAAAGATCATTGTATGCTTTCCTTGCCTTTAAGGTTATTTTGTGGGTGCTGGGTGCTTCAGGGCAGTGAGTAGAGAAAGGAGGAAAGGCTGAAAGGTTCTTGGTGGTGATGCTTTGTTTTGGGCTTTTTCGTTTTTGCATTTGACATGCCTAATCCGTGTCAATATTAGGTCCCTTTTGCTCCCAGTGTCACATAACTCATGAGATGTGGGGAAGCTCACCACTTAAAGTTGGCCWYCCTTCTGTGACAGGATGTGACCCTAGTGTCCTGATGGGCTTCTCYACATAAACTCACATGCAGTTTTCAGTTTGCACAATGGTGACCCTGAAAAAGCTAAGTGCTTTTTCCAAGCTCAGACATGTCTCCTACCTGAACATCTAAGGATTTTCTCAGCTTCTACTTTTACCTCCTAGGGAGAGTAACCCTGACATGAAGATGTGCTTACTGTTAACCTGCCTTTTCCTCTTCCTGTTCTCCTAGACTCCCTCACCAAACACGGAAGCACAAGAGACAGAGAAAGGATTTTAGCTTATAGTCCTGATATGTTCATAGCGTATCCTATAGTGATATTTTTTTAATGATAGTGCTACATTATGCTACAAACCACAGAAACCTCATGGCTTTAGGAAGCCAAACTGCAGGATGGCTAATTTTAGACAGAGTGAGGAAAACATATTTGTTGCATTAATCCACTGAGATTTGGGGTCAATTCATTACCACAGCATAATGTACCATATCCTTCTTAATATAATTTCTAAAACTCAGTAGGAGAAGAGGTCATATGAAGCCATTCTAACATCAAAGACTCAGTTTGCAAATAATATCCTCAATGCTTGGCTAATGAGGAGAACTAAGGACATAGCATCTGCTCTGTGAGCTGAAAGATGCCAGGATAGGAAGAACAAGTTTACAAAAAAAATTGGGAGGAGTTTTAGTATCCATTACATTTAATTCAGCTGCTCATGCCTTTATGTTGGTCAACTATGGCCTTTTTGTGTTTAATCAAAATAACTACTTCTGGTAGTTGTGTGAAATGTGGAGATAAAAGAGCACACACTTAAGCTCAGTGTTCCAACCTTGAACATTTTAAAAGTTATTTGTAAATAAATTTAAATCACACACTTGAGAAAGACACTGAGATTTTAGATTTACTACACTGTTTGACAATAAACTGGAACGACATCAAGTTACCAATACGTAATCTGATTTCATTAATAGCTGCAGTCATTTGTATGTTACATCAAGTTTACTTCTTCTTGTATGTTTTTAGTTATTCCAGTGTTGCTTAGAGTACATTAAGTGGTGATCTAATTGCTTACTTATTATAGTCTTAAATAACGTACAGAGATGTCTGAATTTATTTATTTATTTATTTGTTATTTATTTATTATTTGGTCACTATAGGTGACTGAAGGAGAAAATGAGGATGAAAGCAAATGTAAATGAAATGATACAGAGCTAGCACAGCACTAGCATAGAGTTCTTTCAGAGAGGAAAATCCCAAAATATGCCAATGGAGATTAGTTAAATTTAAATTGGGTAAATAGGTATTGAATTTCATTTAAGGATAGCCCAGTCTCTTGTTAAGCAACAGTATCATTTTTCCCCAGTCCTTTACACCCTTTTAAAAATATCCATGCCCTATGTGCTCTCAGTGATATATTAGAAATCATAAATATTAATGCTTGTAGTCCTTAAAATTTACCTCAGTGATTCCTTTTTGAAAACATCTGCATCGTATTATAATCAGATGGGAGAGGGTGTGAAATAAACTCATTATTTGTTACGTCTATGAAAGTGAAATATTTAAGGCACTGACATGCACAACATAGCCATCTCCAGTAACTTCATAATGATTCCAATCAAGTCTGATTTTCCTAAGGCTTGATATCACTTTAGCAACCTGGCTTCAAGCTTTGTTCTTCTTGGAATGTAATCTTTTTATTTTAACTTCCTACATGTATTTTATTTTTATTTTTGCTAAATGAAAAATTTACTGAAAGTTTAACTGGATTTATTCCCAAGTGGGAACATTCTAAATATGGTCTCTAACCATCCTAATCACTGATGTTTCTGCTCTGTCTTAGAGTGAAGCCTGGACTGGGAAACCCCTTTCCTTATAAATGTGCTCTGGCCTGTACAGAACCAACAGTTAGTGAGGAGGCTACGAGTGAGAGAGCTAGGAAGGGTACAGAAATGTTTAGAGGAAGGAAAGAGGAGGGAGAAATGTTGTAATTATAGTACAGTCTCAAAAAAAGATAAAATAAAGAAGTATCTAGTGCCTCAGACCCTGGAACCCTGCCTCATCATTTGTGGAGAAAACACTTTGTCATTGCGGCAACTCCACTACTCAGCTCATGGCCTGTATCTTCTCTTCAGTTGTGTATTATTGGCTTTCTTTTCCCAGCCTATTATATTATATGATCATCACAGGGAGGCCTCTAAATTCTCAGCGGAGAGTTGCTTGCTGGCAGCTTCCTAATTATTTTCATCACAGGCCTTGCTTGTGGGCATCGTCCTCCACTCTCTGTTCTAAAATCATTATAAGTTTTTCTTGTCCTTGAAAGACAAGGAATCAGAAACGTCCTAACACCCTGCGTCTGTCCCAGAATGACTTTCAAGCACATTAAATCTGTCTGCCTGCACCTCTTGAGGGCAGTTTTTGTAAAGAAAATGTTAGATGCTTTTTAAAATGATCTTCATCTGTCCATTATATCCAATCTGCTAAATTTTCTATAGCCCCAGCCCTTTTGGGCTAAAAGGTACCTGGAAACAGAAGGGAGTTGTTTATCAGCAGAGAATACCTATAGTAAATTCAGTCTGGGAACTAAAAGCCCATTCCAATCACAAGTGACTTAAATTTATGCAAAACCCGGAAGAATCTGCCCTGTGGGAAGTACATATCAGAACTCCATATCACAATGGGAACCCAGTTGACTTGGGCAAAGTCTGTGTTCTAGGTCTTTTGTGCTGCTGATTGGATTTCTGCCTGTGGGTATTAACAATATCATACCATAGACTCAGGGATTAACACTCCAAAAGGAGTAAATTCGCAATTTTCTAGATTAGATAAGATCTATATATTTCTTCTTATACTATGACAAAACCAAAAATACCCTACACACAAATCAGCGCTGCTACAATTTCTAGGTTCCTGGCTTCGGGTGAGTCTTCTAAGCTGATTGACAGTACATCGGTGCCCACTCCAGCTTGTAACATCATACTAAGCAGTCCAGGCTCTGGATCTTTACATAAATCACCTTCCACTTATCCCCAATAAACAGAGATGGTATTAAAGGCTATGTCTGCTCTAAAGTTCTGAACTATGTAGAACAGACCACATACCTTCTAGAGCAGTGACTTTTAGCTTTGGTTGTGCATCTGAATGGCTTGAGGTACTTTTAGAAATGGCTCTTAGAATGTTACAAGCTGGGAATGGGAGCAAGGAGGTGGAAAGGTGGGAGGCATGATAGGGACCCCTGCTGTGTTGAATTTTAAATAAAAAATAAAGTCAGACAAACAATAATAAAACCCAATTCAGAGCCTCCTTTCACCACTGAAATCATCTCTTAAGAGGGGAGTTCAGCCATCATTATTTTTTCTAAGCTCCAGGTTTTTTTTCTTAGAAGCCAGACTTAAACTCTCACTAATGAAAAAATCTCCCATATGCTCTCACATGATCAATTTCAACTCTCAGCAAATGCCTGACTCTGAATGTCCCTCCTGACACAAATTTATCTGGATGAAATTCTGCATCCTCTACTGGGTTTTCTCTCTCAAGAGAATGTATGTGACCTCTCAATACCTTTTCATGATCTCTCAATATCATTTCTCATCTTTCTGCTCTTCTGTGCCTACACTTGCCTAGGCCACTCTGAGAACTCTGTCACCTTTATCTTTCCTAACCTTCTTCTCCACTCAATATAGAGTTCCTGGCCATGCTATTTAACACTGCCCTGTTCTGGGGCCATTGCTAGTTGGGCTCTCTCCTCTGTTTCACGGTTTTGCCGATTGGCTGATTGGCTTTTTGTACAGCTGTGCGTCTCTTTTGAAAAGAATTTCAATTCGTTCTAGACCTCTTTTGAGAATATCCTAAATGTCTGGACTTTCCCCTTAATTAATCAAATTTGTACTGAGGCTCATAAAAGTTGTCTTTACATTTAGTTAAATTTATCCCATTGGTTCTTACACTAATAAGGGAATCCCTAAAGAATGAAGACTCCCCCTCTCAAATGCACCTCTCAGAATCCCATAATGTTCTCTTGGTTTAGGGTTTACTTCTAGTTTCCTTATTCAGCACATGCCAAGGGAGGCTGAAATCTTACGGAAGGTATTGGAGTTTTTTTTTTTTTTTCAATTAATAATTTTCATTCCCTAAACTTTTTTATTTAACCTCACATTTAGTTGATAATTTGCTTAAGCAGGGGATTCTGTTTTAAAATTTTATGTATTTTAAAATATTGAGATGATTTTGTTTCTTTTTACCCCTAGCAATTGGGAAGCCTGCTCTTCTGATTCTGAACCTATTGCTTTCCATGTTTTCTTCTTGCTGATAGTCCTCATTTGTAAACATCTTAACATTTTTTTCATCGTTCCCATATGGCAAAAAGAAAACCAGAGCAGAGTAACTCATTAGAATCTCAGGAATAACCTCCACATTTTCCTGTCCTTTGTCATAAGTTGCATTCTTAGAGTTAATGCCAAGTGTCAAATAAAACATGGAGTTCTTTTTTATTATTTTTTATTGGATATATTCTTAATTTACATTTTATTTCCCTTTTCCTGGTTTCCCCGCCCCCCCCCCAATGTCCCATATGCCTTTTCCCCTCCCCCGTTCCCCTAGTCACCCCTTCCCAATTCCCTGTTTTGGTATTCCCATACACTGCTGCATTGGGCCTTTCCAGCACCTGGGTCCACTCTTTCCTTCTTGTTGGACAGCATTTGGTAGGTGGATTGTGTCTTTGGTGTTCCAAGATTCTAGGCTAATATCCACTTATCAGTGAGTGCATGCCATGTGTATTCTTTTCAGACTGGGTTACTTCACTCAGTATGATGCTCTCCAGCTCCATCCATTTCTCTAAGAATTTCATGAATTCATTGTTTCTAATGGCTGAMTAGTACTCCAATGTGTATATATACAACATTTTTTGTAATACATGGGGTTCTGACATCAGTGTCTATTGTTTGCACAGACTCGAAGCTAAGTGTTCCTTGTGCATTTCTTCCCTTATAAGAGCATCCTCAATTTACAGACAAGAAAGCAGAACAGTTGAAAGGTTGCATAGACAATGAAAGAAAGACCCAAGAACCTGGCATTAGGATTATTAATATGTCCTAGCAGGGGTAATTACTAAACAGTTTAAACTTTGTGTGCCATATATTGTTGCAATGATCAAATCAGGCATGGTAGCTTGAATACAGCCACAGACACCCAGTATGAAAAATAAATGTGGCTATGTCCCCCTAAAATTTTATTGTAAAAAGATATATTTGTCTTGTGAGCAAACCTGCTGAAGATAATAAAATTAATTTTTAAAACAAACAAACAATGATAGCCTGGTATTRAGGCTAAATTCTGTTCTAAATGGAAAGGTATTATGTCTGTGGGTAAGCCCTTCCCAGACACTTAGGCATTTCAAGTGAGATTGGTGCAGGAGGCTGATTTCAGAAAAGAGAAAGTTGGTGGACATAAGGGCCATGCACACAGGTAGTAGTGGTAGTGATTTGAGAAGAGGGGGAGGAGGCTTCCTCCAGGGCCCTCCACTCTTTCTGGCTCCACCATATGCAGGAGTGCTGCTTTAAGAAGCTGAAATAAGCCAGGCAGTGGTGGTGCACACCTGTAATCCCAGCACTCTGGGAGGCAGAAGCAAGCAGATTTCTGAGTTCAAGGCYGGCCTGGTCTACAGAGTGAGTTCCAGGACAGCCAGGGCTACACAGAGAAACCCTGTCTCGAAAAACCAAATCCAACAAATAAATAAATAAATAAATAAATAAATAAATAAATAAATAAATAAATAAATAGAAATAAAATAAATAAAAAGAAGCTGAAATAATGAGATGAGATTAATGGCACTAGATTCAATGTATATACCTTTGATATTGTGACACTCCAACTTAAAGCATTTTACAATCCTCTAATCTCTTGGACAACTAAGAGCAATAAATACTTTCTTTGAAAGGAAAAATTAAAAGTAGCCTCCATGTTAATCAAAAAGAGAAATTCAGCAAAGGCAGCAAATAGCTAACTTTCCCATTACAGACACATGGTTTTGGTAAAAAGAAACAGATGGTGTGTTTGGTTACAAGTGAATAATACAGTGCATGTTACTCATTTGGAACCAAGATCAGAGGAGTGTTTACTTATCACCTCTGTATAACCAAGACTCAAGACAGGAACTGTAGACCCTTTTACCCTCAGTACCACCATGAGTAATACCAAAATTCCTAAAGAGTGATTTTGAAGTGGAAAATGAACATTATACTCATTTGGGAGAAAGAAACTAATTACCAAATAAAGAATGGGAAGGTGGAGTTACTTTTCTCCCCATGTGATACTGTTCCTTATGCCCAGTAATGCAGAAATTTCAGCATGGTTATGAGTAAATACTTGATTAAGGCAGAGGACCATGCATACCTCTAGGTTTTGCAAATTAGGCTAGTCTCATTTGAGTCTGTTTAGAACCCTAGACACTGTTACCAGTCAGGCCTCCCAGTCCACGGAGTGTTCCTCTCATTACCATTTTCACCATGTATTTCTGCATCCATTACTTCCAGAACCCTAGACTCTGGAAAAAGACAAAATGGCAAGAATTGATTGTTTTCCTCATGGTTAACTGAAAGTCACCTGTGGCCTTTTCATCATTTGGAGGCTAGCTTTGTAAATATTCTTAGAAGCACTTTTTACAGTGTTCTGTTAGGAAGTAGATGTGCAAATTTGTCCTTGAACATTCCTGTGTTCGCCAATCAAGAATTTTTAATAATCAGAATAGGATTAGAAAATATGTAATTTCTAGGTCTCTGCCACCTAGAATTTGAAGCATTTTCTTAAATTAATGGTCTGTTATCCAAACTACCTTGGGAATAAGATGCAGCCTTTTTTTTATACTACCCCCATGCCTAATATAAGCTCACCTATTTTATTAAAATTTTACATTTAGTCTGATGAACTTAAAAGTGATGCTTTTTTGGTTTTCAAATTGTTCAATTTAGTGAAAAACTTTCCTAAATCAGTATATATTTTTAAACTCTTCATGTTAGATAGACATTACATAAAGTAATTTTCAAAGTTTGAACTTTAAATCTTTTGAGACACATGGACAATGACACTGATTTTTTTCATCTTTGGTCCTAGAGAGAAGATTGCATGTGTATTGACATTTGAGTTGAGCTATTACTGAAGATCATGGAGGTTAGTATTGGGGGCCATAATCGTTGACAACCAAGGATATTTGGTTGATTTGAATCTGACAGTGATCCAGATGGTAAATAAGAGAAACAAGAAAAAAATGAATGAGGAACATGGCAGCATCTTCCCTGACCTGTTTAGCACTTTCCTATGAAACTGAAAGCAATGAGTAATGCCCTCTGACACTTGTCCTTTAATTCCATGAGAAAGCTGAGTGCAGTGGTCTGACTTTAGCCCCCAGCTACATGTTTATCCACATCTCCTCGTGCAAGACAAGAATTGACAACCATGTGTTGAGTGACTCTAGGTAAAAATTTGATAATTTAATTGGGATGCATTCTAAATATTCCCTGGGATATGACAATGAAGTGGGCTATAGGGTTTCTACACTGGTAAGATGCATGTTAGAATATGATAGGATATGTTAGAAAATTCTGGAAAACAAAAACTCAACTTGTATCTCTRCATAAAAGTAAATAATCATTTAAGAATAAAGGTAAATTTCACAAAGATTGGAGAAATGCTAACAGATTCTATCTCTTACAGACTCTTGTAGAGAGAATTACAAAAGGATGGGATCCAGCAAGAGGCAAGGGGAACCCAAGGAATGGAGTGGGCTATAAGCAGTAGCGGTGAGTGTTTGTACCTAATTTCAATGAGATTATTTTAAGCAAATGGTGTTAAAGTTGGATTGGCTGAATTGCCTGCAAACTGGACTCTCACTCTCCTTGTATGCGATCTCAACTATTTTCAGCTTACTAGCTTGATACATGTTTTGCCAATGAATAATTCCTTGTTTTTCTCAAGTCTCCAAGTATCACACACACACACACACACACACACACACACACACCACAATTAATAATTTAATTAAATATAATTCTTGACTGATTAAATGTGCTCATGTTTAAATATTAAGAGTGGTTTCCTGTGCAAGAGAACATTTCAATAGGATTAAATGTTGGGAAGCATATTGTGTCTTTTCACAATTCTGTTTAAACAGCCTGTGATCTATGTATTTCTTCACCCTCAGTTTTCTCATCCAAAGCCGAGATGATACTCTGCGAGTCACTGAGGTCAAAACAGAGGTCACATGCATATTTGTGTACTCTATTTGAGATGTTGACTCGATTCTCCCATTTATAATTTTCACCACGGGGTTACCAAATGGCCATTTAACTCTACAGTGAAGAAGATGGCATCAGATAGTTGTGAGCTATCATGTGTGTGCTAATAATTGAACTCAGGACTTTTGGAAAAGCAGTGAGTACTTTTAACTACTGAGTATCTCTCTAACTTCTGACTTTGGGGGATATTTTTATATAGATACACTTTATAGGGATTTAACAGTGTCTAACCAAGACCACTTTATGTATTTCCTTGGGTCTCTTTTTATCTCTACTTAACTTTTGCTTCCTAGATTAATCTGTCAAAGAAAGCAAAGAAATCTTGCAAACTGTTTTGTGTTTTGCCTTGTTTATAGTTTCATTGTAGAGTTAAATGATCATCTAGTAGCCACACAATGAAAATTATAATATAATAAACATGCTATATGATATACTATATATCATATATACTATATTATATGTATATATAAAACAGTATTCAAAAGTTGGAAAATTAGGTTTGTCTTCTAATTCAGAGAGGAAATAAAGTAAAATTTCAGTTCACTGAACAAATTGCAAGATATATTACACTCTCAGATGGAGCTATTCATTCTTTGCAAATTAACTTATGGGCTCATCATGTTTGCATTACAGAAAATCTTTGTGTGTGTATGTGTGTGTTTATGTGCGTGTTTGTGTTTGAGACAGGGTTTTATTACATTGCCCTGGCTACCCTAGAACTTATTACATTGACCAAGCTAGATGCCAACAAATGGTGATCCATCCACTTCCCATGTGCTGAGATTAAGGTATAYGCCATCATTCCTAGGTAGATAATTATCTTCCATTCTTACTAGGAGACAGTGTTAAAGAATGCCAACAATAGACCAGTAATTTAGAGCATGTCAAAATGTTTTTCTCTTAAGGAACTTACAGTAAACTTCAAATAATAAAATTAGCTAGATAGTCTTTTTGCAATTTCTTTTAGGACATTTAAGAAATGACTCCAGTTAAAACACTGCTTCTTGATTTGTTCTGAACAACAGGAACAAAAGTAGCTCATGGTTGGACAGGAGAAATGTGGGTAGACTTTAAAGGATAGAGTTCGCCAGTGCTCTCTTGGGATATGTTTCAGTTATTTTCATGTGCAACATACAGATGTTCACCTTCACGTGCTTAGCCTATAAGCCATTGTTATAATTGGGCTGCACTGAGGCCCTATTGATTTAGCACATCTTCAGGGATGGGTTGGCTATTCTACCGGGGTGGTAAGACCATTGTTTTGGTAGAGTGATTCTTTTATGACATTGGTCCATATAAAGTTTATATTGCTTGGTACATTTGAAATATAGGCAGTAATGCTTAAGTTTC
This sequence comes from Apodemus speciosus, assembly GCA_002335545.1. Classification (NCBI taxonomy): domain Eukaryota; kingdom Metazoa; phylum Chordata; class Mammalia; order Rodentia; family Muridae; genus Apodemus; species Apodemus speciosus. The sequence goes on from BDUI01007726.1 coordinate 38,264, forward strand.
ATCAGGTAGTTTTGTGATTATTCTAAGAAGAAGCAGCTTTTTATCCTTATTCCTGTTGATGTGACATATCCACCAGAGAAAACTGGTCAGACATGGGCTTAAACCAATAGAAAGTCTTTTTTAGCCAGCTGCTAACTACACTGGGCACTCAGGATCCCAGTGTAGCCCTGAGCCTTTCTCAGGATGAGTTTTAAGCATAGAAAACATGTTCTTGGTTGATGTACATCAGTTTACAAGAACACTTAACCAGAAACAGAGCTACTGAAGCTGAAAAGCAAGGTTAGTGCAGTTAGAGACTTTCCCAGAACTACCAAGACTTTGATGGATTAAGCTTTTGTTTTAGTTGGGCTGGTAGTGTTCCCTGTGTCCTAAGTTTTGCAGCCTGAATGGCACATCCATCATGGAGTCAGTTTTGCTAAGATCTGGAGTCCTGTTACATTGTAACTTTAAGTTCTGAATGAGATACCAGTGATAAAAGCCAGACTTTTGGTCTTGACTTCAATTTTATTTTTATCTGGTATTTCCTTGAAAATCCAAGATGAAAAAAAAAAAACAAACCAAAGTTCTTTTTGTTATCAGTTCATCTGGGACCCCTTTAACTAAAGCTAGCGGTTGTGGTCACTTAGTGAGAGCAAGTTGTCATAGAGAGAAAATATTTTGATTTAAGCATTCAGTTACTGAGGGCAGCAGGACAGGTCGTGGTTCTCATAAACCATACAGAGCTGCCTTCTGCTTCCATGACCCGCATCTTGCTGACCATAGACTGTTAGTATCACTCTTCGATTTCCTGCAGAAATTAAACATAAGCCCAATAAATATCTTATTTCATTTGTTCTCTTTTGCTATATATTTTTCAATGAGTATAATTCAGTTAGATTTAACTTAAATACATGATTCCACTTTATTTAGTAGAATCCATTATTTGAAATCAGCAGTTCTGTAGACCTAGATAGAAAGGTATCCTGTGATTAATCCTGTTCACAGCACAGGAATGACTTCTGAAGACTTTAATGAGGATTCCGATGTTTTGATGCTACCAAAACACACATGTTTGTGAGGAAAGTCTTATGGAAATATGTAGGAGACACTGGTGGTTCCCTCTTGAAGGCAGCTGAGGGGAAGAGTGTTAGTAAGGGGGTAAAACTGGGTTTTGTAAGAGTAAAAGTTGCCTTCTATATTTTATCAGTGTTGTCTCTAAGTTACTCAGAGCCCTGAACCCTATGGCTCAGAGGAATTAACATTTTACAGTAAAACAGGGCTGGGGGTACAAGGCAGGGAAGGATTAAGAAAAGAGAACCTTTGTTCTTTTCTCCACTCAAGGCCCATAGCCCTAAGACTGGGAGTTTATTTAACCCATTGTCAGCTAGAGAAAATCTCTCTCAGGAAGAAATAAAACATTTAAAAAGAGATTCTAATCTTTATTTGTATGAGAAGAAATAAGGGGGAAGCTTATCTCCAAGGGAAAAAAATTGTGTGTGTTCTATTCTTTGTTCTCAGCACTTCTTATCCTTATCTCAAGATACATGATCACATGGTGTTCCAAACATCTGTTTTGGAGAGATTGCACAAGTTCAAACATAGACCTAAATCATAAATTGAATAAGAAGTAACACAGAGAGGTTTACATGTGTTTCCATTAAGACTAGTTGTCTAAGTAGACACTCATATCTGCTATTAGCTCCACAGGTTCATTGAGAGTCTAAAACAATAATTCTTATATCTAAGTTAACATTGAAGTTTTGTATAGATAAACCTACTCAATATTTTATCTTCTGTCCTTAGGCCTACAATAAATCATTCAATCCTWGATTATGGCCTTTAGTTTTTTACAGCCTAAAGTAATGTATTCCTAAATTGTAAATTTGTATCAATGCCTGCTTTCTATCAGTACAATTAACTCATGACACAAAAAGACCAGCAGAGTTCTAATTGCAGTTTTCATATTACAGAGAGCTGTATTTGAAGCCCTTATTATAAAAAGCCTAATAGTTACTAGTATAAATTTAAGAATTCTTATAGAATCATTAAGAATTCAGAAATTATCTGTCTATAGAGCATCACTCCAAGATAGTATATCTCCGTTGATCTGCAGAAAATCTGCCCAAGAGTGGGATAATGCCCAGGGATTATTGTTAGTATTCTGTCTAAGCTCAGCCCCATAATTACCTGGCAACAGCCAGGTATGCCCCTCCCCATAGACCTGGCCCACTATAAAAAGGGCTGCTTGCCCCTCCTTTCTCTCTTTCATCACTCTTGCCTCTCCACACTCTTACCTCTCTGCCCCTCTTGGGCTCTCCTCCCCTCCCCCTCCACGTGGTCATGGCCAGCCTCCATTCCTCCACTACTCTACTCTCTCTCTCTCTCTCTCTCTGCCTCTCTCTGTCTCTACTACATCATTAACTCCCATCCTCTGYGCTGAATAAACTCTATTCTATTCCATGTCTGTGTGTGTGTGGTCCCTCAGGGGGAAGAGGTGCCTGGGCATGGGTCCACCTAGGTACCCCCTTTCCCCACACCTCCGTGCCACCCTCTCTAATCCCCTTTCTCTCTCCTTTTATAAAACCATCAATTATTATATTGATTTAATAATAACAGAAAATCCATATCAATGGCAAGAATCAAGACTGAGACATTGTCGCCTGGGTCTAGCTAGCAAAGGCTCATTCATTGCAGTTCTACAGTGAACCATCTCTGGAAGGTTATCTGCTAGCCTTTAGCCTCTCCTAGATGGCACCTGACAGAAATATATTATCTACTTTGTCAAAGATATGTTGATGTTCATAAGCAAAATAGGTCTGAAGTTCTCTTTCTTTGCTGAGTCTTTGTGTGGTTTAGGTACCAGGATAACTGAGGGCTCAAAGAATGAATTAGGTATATTCTACTTCTATTTTGTGGAATAATTTGAAGAATATTTGTATTAGCTCTTCTTTGAAAGTAGAATTCTGCACTAAAACTGGCCCTGGACTTTGTTTTGTTTGTTTGTTTGTTTGTTTTGTTGGTTGGTTGGTTGGGAGATTTTTTAATGACTACTTCTATTTCCTTAGGACTTATGGGACTTTTTAGATAATTTACCTGAATTTGGCTTAACTTTGGTATATGGTATTTGTCTAGAAATTCATCCATTCTGTTTAGATTTTCCAGTTTTATGGATTATAGGCTTTTGAAGTAAGAACTAATGATTATTTGAATTTCCTCATTTTCCATTGTTATGTCTCACTTTTCATTTCTGATTTTGTTAATTTTCATACAGTCTCTGTCCCTTTTCGTTAGTTTAACTATGGGTTTATCTACCTTGATTTTTCTCAAGGAACCAGCTCTTGGCTTGTTAATTCTTTGTATTGTTCTCTTTGTTTCTTTTTTTTTTTTTTTTTTTTTTTTTTTTTTTTT
>BDUI01007726.1:51230-64557 GCA_002335545.1 Apodemus speciosus
AAAAAAAAATGACTCTGGATTAAATATCATGAGCAGTTTTGACATTGATCAATACTGGCAGCAAAATTGACCAATTTGTGTTTTCTAAAGGCTGTTGTTAAAAATAGCCACTCCTTATCTTCACAACATGTGTATAATTGATTTTCCCCTCAGTGTAATCACATTATGCATGTAAGTTAGCAAGGTAATTCTTAACTGTGAACCACGTGAATCCCTTGATATCTATAAGAAATCTACATCATCCTTCCTTTAAATGTCATAATTCTGAATAGTAGCTGATTTTTATTCAAATTATGCCTATTTCATCGTGATTCTGTTGTCAATAATTAGGTTTTGAAAAACCACCATTGTGTAAGAAGGTTGATGTACAAACTCTATGCAAGCATTTATTTTTTTTATGACATTGCTGGATTTTTTCTCTTTAACTTGTTTTTCAGATCCGTAAACCCAAAACACTGTTTAGATTCTATTACAAATTTTAATCTGAAAAAATTTTTAAACTACTTATCTTTTTTCTGTTATTGTACACTATTCTGCTCTACAATGCAAATGTTTCTGTGAAGAAATCTTACCCAGCTTGCTTGATTGTATARTACTTAAAATAATCAACAGTTATTGATTAAATGAAGGTTTGAGTAATAACCATGAAAGTCTCCTGTTTTAGTAAGGGGTTTCATTTCTGTGAAGCGACACCATGACTGAGGCAACTATTAAAGAGGACAACATTTAACTGGAGCTGGCTTACAGTTTCAGAGGTTCATTCCATTCTCATCATGGCAGGAAGTGTGGCAGCATCCATCTGAAGGCAGCCAGGAAGAGGGTCTCTTCTATACTGCATGTAACTTGAGTACTATCTACACAGTGACACATTTCATCTAATAAAGTTACACCCAGTCCAACATGTACACACCTCCTAATAATGCCATTTTCCATGGTCCAATCATATTCTACTATTCCCTCTACAAACAATGTTCCCTGCCAAATTTTAGTTTCAGTTCCTTTTTACTCATGAAGCATCCCTCGATTGCCTTGTCCTCAGGAGTGCTTGTCTCCTTTATCCACATATCTACAGTAGCCCATACTATGACACTCATTCATTTGGGCTGTGCTGACCTCCACCGTAGTAGTATCATTAGTTACCTATGCATCTGTCTTCTCAATCAATTACTAACTCCTTGCGGGGTGAAGAGAGCCTATATCCAGTCTTATTTCTGTCTGAGTATGCACCTATAACTATGCCTTGCACTTGACAACTATTTTTATCTAATCAAAAATTAAAAGAACCATTAATTCTTTTAGTAGTAGACTTGAGGAGGAACAGAGATTTGTAACCAGAATAAAAACATGTGATAATCATTTTTTTCACTCTTTGATATCTAACAATGTTCTTAAATTAATCTCTATATACTATTTTCTCTCTCTTTAATGGACAATAAGCACTCACAATGTGTAAGGTTATGTCAAAACCTCGAGACATAGACTAGCTAGGTGTGGTGGTTTGAATAGGTATGTCCCCATAGATTCATGTGTTTGAAACTTGGCCATAGATAGGGGCCTATTAGGAGGTGTGGCCTTGTTGGAGGAGAAGTGTAATACTTAAAACAGTCAAGTAGTTATTGTTGGAATAAGTATGCCACTGTGAAGATGGGGCTTTCAAATCTTAAATGCTCAGGGTATACCCGGGGTGAAACATATTCAGTCTCCTCCTGGCTGCCTTTGGATCAAGATGTAGAATTCTTAGTTCCTCCTCCAGCAGCATGTCTGTCTATAAGCTGCCATACTTCCCACCATGAGGATAGTGGATTAAACCTCTGAAACTATAAGCCAGCTCAAATAAATATTTGCCTTTATAAGTGTTTCCTTAGTCATGGTGTCTTTTCACAGCAATAAAACCTTAACTAAGATACTAGGTATGTATGCATTCATATAAATCTTAGGGCCTTGGAGGTAAAATTTTTGGTGATTCATTTATTCAGTAAACATATGGGTATGCTAACTGCTGCTGCTACTACTAATGAAGTCACAAGCCTTGGTATTCTAACGGGGGCTTATAATTTAGCAAAGAAGTAAAAATAAAAAACAAACAAACCAAAAGTCAAACATTTTAATTTAACTGACTAAGACAGTGGATTTAAGGATTCAGGGGTTCAGATCCATATTGTGTTGTTGTAATATGAGAAATATAGTCTTTTTAGAAGATTTATTTATCAAAGATTTATGTGAGTATGTATATACATGTAAGTGTAGGTACCCATGAAGATGAGAAGTGTTGGGTGTCCCTGAAGCTAAGTTGCAGGACATTGTTGGCTTCCTGATGTGGGTACTAGGAACTGAATGTGGGTCCTCTTCAAGAGGTTCATGGTCTTAAGAGATGACCCATCTCTCTAGCCATTAGAAAGGACAAGTTGTAAGAGAGACTCTTTTGACTTGTTAAATCAAGTTCTGTTTCAATTAAAAATAAGCAAATGCAGGTCCTCATCTTAATATAAGCCTCTATAAAATGATGAATGTCCCAATTACTTTCAGTTATTTCAGATAACATAAGCAAGATAAATATATGCAAAATTTATTACCATGTGGAACACAAGAGAAAATATTGAATATTGTATTTGTCAAGTTAATAAAATGAAACTCAGTTTAGTGACTTCATTTCAAATTTTTAAAACAATGTCCTTAACAAATTTAAAAAGCAGTCAGCTTAAAATGTAATTCCTTTATCTTTATACTCTCATAAAATAAATTGTGATGTATTTTGCTTATAGGAAAAGTGCAAGAACTATCAATAATTGGAAATAGTTCACATTTTTTAATGAGAACATAGACTAAATAGCAGAATGATGCATGGAATTGAAGCGGCAACAAGTTCATTAGTATTGCTCCATTTCTAATGTGGAATTGAGGTTTTCTCACTTAACCCCTTGCTTGAAGAGTGGCTAATTAAAATTCTTAACTTTTATATCATTATTCTGTTATGAGTTAAAAATGCAAAATGTTGCCAATCACGTTTTGAAAAAAATGCTTTCTGGGTTCTTGTCAATTAACCTTCATCTGTCGCTTTCTTTTTAACCCAATAACATTTGTCACTTATGTTTTTTCTTTACAAGTGTTTTTTTTTAATTTTCAAGATAATAAATGTCAATAAATTGTCTGTCATGTGGCATAGTATGTAGGGTCCAAGATGTTATAAAAGTATCAGAATGAATTGTTTTAAATATAACAGTAAAAGAAAATAATTCAAAAGGAATGCAATTTTCTTAATTTTAAGGTCACATTGATTAACTAATATAGATTAAGTTTTTGTTTGTTCTAAAATGAAAAGAGTTTCTATTTTTCCAGAGTTTCTATTGAAGATATGTGCATAAGATTAATTCTAAAATTTCCATTTCTGGAAATTGATTACATCTTTCCCTCTTTCGGCATCACATACAACCTTTGCAAGCTTTTTGCATTTCCTCTTTTGTTTCTGTTTATGTGCTTGCATTAGTCAGGGTTCCTCAGAGGAACAGAACTGAGGTTATGTATTTAAAAAGGACTTATTAGAGAGACTTACAGGCTGTGTGGTCCTGCTCATTCAACAATGTTTGCTTTGAACAGAAAAGTCAATAACTTAGTAGTTGTTCAGTCCAAGAGGCTGGATGTCTTAGCTGGTCTTCAGTCCATGTTGGAATCCTGCAGAGGTAGGTTCTAATACCAGTGAAGGAATGCCTAAACATCAGGATAGATGAACTTGCTAGCAAGAAGGCATGAGACAGTTTTCTTCTTCAAAGTCCTTTTATGTGGGCTGTCCTGTAGCTGCTGCCCAGTTTTTGAATGGGTCTCCTCACTTCTAATGATCCAATCAGGAGGCTTTTTTTACAGGTGTTCCAAGCTGCTTGGGTTTTCATTGATTCCATGTGTAGTCAAGTTGACAGCCAAGATGAGTCATCACAGTGCTCTCAACTAACTATATTATCGAGATAGAGCCATTGCCAGTGTATTTCCACTATTATAGCCATGAACTCTTTCCTAAAGGATTCTTGGTTTTTTTCTTTGTATTAACTATTGTTTGTGCTCTTGTGTTTCTAATGCAAAGAGCTTGAAGCTAAACTCTATGTTTTAACATCATGAAGAAGATTTTCTTAAGTTTGACTTTCAGTTGTTTAGGAGATAAAGAAATAATAGCAATTAGGTCCTATAAATGTTTATATATGAACGCATATGTGTGCATATACATATGTACTTTTTTTAAAAGCAAAGCTAAATTAATGTTTCATGTATATTTGGTTACATAAAAACTCTAAACTATTACGTTAATGAGGAAGGGGCAAGCAATAGGCTCTTTGAAATGATAGTGGAAATGGAGACTGAATGAGACAGCTCCGTATTTTAGAGCCAGATAGGAAAGCTCCAAGAGAGGTGCTGAAAGGGTTGAGCTATGGGAACAGACTTGAGCCTGGGGAGCCCTCCAAGCTAGAAAACCCCTAAGAAATGTTTTCTTTAGGTTTGGATTGAGTGCTAAGCCCATAGTCATGTATACCAGCCTGTCACAGCAGATAGACTTAAGAGTAAAAGCCGGGCTGAAATACAAAATAGAATTGAGAGTTTGACTTAAGAGTCAAGAGATGACATTATCACTTGCATTATACAAAGAATTGTATTTCCTTTTTCCATTAATTAATTTGTTCACTTTATATCCTGATCACAGAACCCTCCCCACACTCACAGTCCCTCCCTCACACAGCTTTTCCCCCATCCCCTTCTCCTGTAAAAAGGGGGAGGCCCCACTCTCTACCATCCTATCCTGGCACCTCAAGTCACAAGGGACTAGGTACATCCTCTCTCACTGAGGCCAGACAAGACAGCCCAATTAGGGAAACAGGATCCACAGGCAGGCAACAGAGTCAGAGACAGCCTGCTCCCCTAGTAACCTCCCTCCAGCTATTGTTGGAAGACCAAGCTGTACATCTTCTACATATGAGGGGGGAGAGGGGCTAGGTCCAGCCAACATATGCTCTTTGGTTGATGATTCAGTCTCTAGGAGCCACAACGGTACAATTAGTTGACTCTGCTGGTCTTCTTATCCCCTCTGGGTCCTTCAATCCTTCCTCCAACTCTTCTACAAGACTGCCAGGAGTCCATCTAATGAATTGTGTCTTTCTTAAACAATATTTCATTCTTCGTGAGTTTAAAAATGTTCTTTGAACACAATTCACTCGCCTAACTCTTCTCATAACTACCCTCTCTAGACTCCCACTCCTTTCCACCCAACTTAGAGATTTCGTTTTCTAAAATTGTGCCTTTTAAATGTACTTATTTAGGAAATAGAATTGTAAATGTTAACTTGGAAGCTAAAGCAGGACTCTTCAATTTTGAAAGATAGTCTTAGTGACAAGGTCAGGAGTAATGTGACCTAAGACAGTTCCATTGATAGGCCCAGGAGTGTCCCTTCTCAGTACATGGTACTGTTATAATTTATGTTGTTGGTGACTACTGTGAACATAGCTTTTAGACTTTTACTTCTAAAATTTTTCTACGTCAGTGTAAATTAAGTTTTCCAGCCACAGTTTAAAAACTGTGACAGCCAATTAAGAAAAAAAATAGGGTGAGCTGGTTGGCTGAATTTTTGTGTAATTAGGACAAGCAATTCCTCCAGAGACAGACAGCATTAGATGACTTGGCAAAAATAATTGAAATATATTGAGTTGAAAGTATTAAATTCTATTAAAGTAATTTTTAAAGTTATATATCTGATTAGGTAGTGAATGTATATATTATATATATGTGTGTGTATGTATGTATATACATACATACATACACACACACACACACACACACACACACACACACACACACACACACACACACACATACATATATATATATATATATATATTCAGCAATGGGGAAAGTCAACAATTCAATTGAAAAGAACTGGTCAATAGTTAAACAGACATCTTTCCAAAGACATAAATTAAAACTTTCCAAAGGAACATAAGTGGGAGAGGGTATCACTTATCATCAGAAATTGCAAAGCAAAGTAACTATGTATCATCAGCTCACCCTAGTTAGAATGTTTTGTGCTAATTAGCACAGACAAGGGTAAAAGGAAAGAAGAACCTTTATCCTATTGGTAGGATTTCGGTTTTTATAGCCAGAATGGAAAACAGTACAGAGATATTTGAAAAATGAAGACTAGAAGTACTGCACCCATCAGCAAACCTAGAACTGTATTACATATACAAAGAAGATTTTACTTGTATGACTCTATGTATTGCAATACTATTCTGAATGGCCAGAAAATGGAATTATACTAATTATCCATGAGCTGATGAATGGATAAATAAAATGCAGTACTCATGCATAATGCATCATTCAGAATGATGGCATCCTGCCATCTATGACAAAGTTGATGGAACTGTAAGTCTCATGGGAATCAAAATAGTCAGTCACATAAAGACGGAAAGGGCATGGACTTGTTCATGTGGAATGTATAAAAGTTGACTTTCTTTTCACAGAGGTTAAGAAAAAAAAGAGAAGTTTCCAGAGGCTGGGGATCATGAGGGAGAGAAAGAGGGAGATAGTAAAATGTTCATTAGTGAATACTAAGTGCTGTTAGATAAGAGATATCAACTCTGGTGTCCTATCCAGACTATAAATATCAATTGTAGATTACTTATTTTATAGGAGCTAGGAGAAAATATATGAATCAATTTTACCTCAAATATATGACAAATGCCTTATAAGATAGAAATGTTTATTATGATTCAAACATTAAGGTATTGAAATCTAAGGTATCCCCATGATATGTACATTTCCATGACATTTCTGAAAATGTATCTAATGTACTGCTTTAGTTGTTAAATGGCCATCATTTATACTATATTCTAATGACAATTATATAAAATTATAGTCATCTTGGTATTATTATACCCTACCTTGGGGGAACCCAAAGAGCTGTGATTTGACCACTCTTTTTAGTAGTTTAAGTCGAGGGCAGAGGAGGGCATGCAGGACTGGCTTTGAAAAGTTTAGGGCTCCTTGAGTAGAGACTTAGTAATCTTTTCTGAAGAGGAAATAGAAGTCTTGAATATGCATGGTCCACAGATAGATCATGTTGTATATTCATGGTCCATACTTGGATCATTTATCTTTGTAAAGTTTGTACTAGTAATTTACAACTAAATATATTATAATAACATGCTGAATAAATAGGGATGATTATGCATCTTAATTTCTGTTTCTGAATTCTAAAACTAACCTAAAGTTGATTAAACTATACAGTTACTTGTCTCCAACAATAATTTCTGAAATTTTCTATATGGCTATCCAGTATTTCCACATGTCCTGCAGTCTTGAGACTTCATGTTTTAGAAGACATTTTCTGAGTCGTAATTCCATATTGGCATAATTAATACTTCAAATAATCTGAATTCACCAAAAGTTTCCCAAATTGTCTTGATTGACCTCTTTAGATGGACTCACTCTTTAAACTTTTCAAGAATGCCTGATGAACAATCTTCTTATGTTCAAAAATTCTTGTTATTTAGCTTTATAGTGTCAGATTGTTTAATTGTGAAGACCAATTCAGAACAATTTATAATGATGGCTTAGAACATTGTGTGCAGAAAGATTCAAAGTCTTCATAAAACCTCATCAGGAAATACTTCTATGGTTGATTAACAGTAAGCACCATAAAGCACGATGATTTTGAAGAAGAAAAGCTTATTATCAATGTTTTGGGAAGTTATAAATGACTTCTTTTTTGAGAGGAAGTTTTGAGTAGGTATGTGGCCATTTGATGATTTTATACTAAAAACTAGAATGCATGGTCTTTCACAATACATAAAAACACCCTTCCACACATGTATCTAATTCTCATCACAATCCAACTTAGTCACTGAAACTTTCTGAACTTTATCTTAGCCTTCTTCTATGGCTTTTTTTTTTCACTTTTACTGTTAGGCACTGGAGCATCTGGCTTCTCGAGGAGCTCTGGATCCAGTCCTGATATCATTTTTTTTTTTTTTTTTTTTTKGTCTCTGGTTGCTGTCACTGGAACATGTATCGGAACCATCTTGAGATAACTGGTATATCTAGGATCCTTGTCTACAGTCAAGATATTTTCTGAAGATACCTCACTTTCCTGTGGTGGAGAGTTTTTTGTACTGTTGTGATGTGGTTGACCTGAAGTGGTTTCAGGATGATGATCCATTTGTGACAGCAGTGACATTTAACAGAGACACTTCAACTGTGACATCCTCTAGGCCTGGGATAGATGACAGCTTTGCATCTAAAATATTGAGAGCTTGTTTTAAATTCTTGAATATGAAGAGAAAGATATGCCAGGTTCTTCTCACAAACTGGAAAACTGACCGTGAAAACTGCACAGTGCACATGACAACTGTCTTAGAAATGCTAACGTTCTTTTCAATTGAATATCTGGCACCTTGGTTATGCCTGACCCCATAAGAGGAAGCCCATTCTCATTCATCTCCTCAACATGTGGGAACCTAGGACCTTGGGCACAAACCCTTCCCAGCCAGGTAGAGCCTATTACCAATTTTCAGAGATATTATTTACTTTTAGTTGTTTCTTTATTAGATGTAATAATAATAATAATAATAATAATAATAATAATAGTAATAATAATACTCAGCAGCAGCAGCTAGGCTCTTGCCTTTTAAAATTGAGTTTACTTCTTAGAACAGTCCGTTCCTTCTAAGTTGCAGACAATTTGAATCCTTGATCATGTTCTCTTGTCAATATGTTCATATACGCCTACTAGATACTCTGATTACTTGAAAGTCTAAGTGAGGCAGGACAGACTTATGGAAAAATCATGATGCTCTAGGAGGGAAATCTTGAGAGAAAATTGTGACCCATCCTTTGAGGATCTGGCTCGGCTCTTCTACAGAGAGGATCCAGGAACTCCAGGCACCACTGATAAAGGCAATCTTACTAAGTGAGGCACTCTATGATTTTGAACAAAGGTTTTAAACCAAGATGCCAAAGGCAGTAAATATGCTGTGCTTACTTAGCACTAAAATGATATGTAACCTGATCATTGCCCCATGTTTCTGAACCCAAAGCAAGACCCATTGCAAATCCAGCTCATACCTTTGTTTAGGAGGAAATATCTTTTAGCTTTTGCCAATGTTACAAATTACATTTTTTGAGTGATGTTTTTTAAAAGGGAGAGTTATTAGTAACTTTTGGAGATGTAATTTTAGTATCATCTTAGTTCCCCCCCAGCCTCCATTCCCCCTCCTTCCCTGTCTCTCCCCTAGTCTTTCTCTTCCTCCCTCTCCCTCCTCTTCCCCCAACCTTTCTCTGTCGACACCTTTGTTTCTACATTTAAAGCATTTAACTTTGCTTCCTATTGGCTCATCCTGAAATTCTTTGCTTCCTGAAATATAAAAATCCAGGTTTGGCCTGGCTGACGCACCTAAAGGGAAAAGGGACTCTTCAGGCTGATGTGGGGAAGGAATGGAGGAGCTCTGGTGACAGATGACATGTTTCTTTGCCTTGATTCTTGAAATCAGCAATGATGGAAGTTTAAAAATTGGCCCATGATCCTTTCTCTTGATGGTAATTTCACAGAGTGGTGAGAGATTCTGGAGCAAGCCAACTCCATCTTGGGTCTCCTGTGAGAACTACTTCTTTTTATCATGTGTGTGTGTATGTGTGTGTGTAATTATCTTTATTGTTAAATTTCAAAACACTACCCCTTTTTTGGTTTCATTGTTGTTTGTTTTTTTTTTTTAATTTGCCAGTAGGAGTATTTGAGGCAATCATGATTAGACACAATGAAAATACAATAAGACTAGTTTGCTCAGGAAATATTGAACATGTTTCTCAGAAAACTGCTTGTTTACATATCTCTGCTCTGGTCTCCATCCTCTTCCTCCTCCATTTGCTGGTGTATATTTTGATTTTGTCCCATTCTTCCCTATTCTGTTAAAATCTGTTGACTCTTTCGTGTGGTTCACTGACTTTACCAAATTAAGTTTCTTTGCAGTAGCCCACAGTATGAACTGTAACTTGGCTGGCAGTTTTGATTTGGGGAAGCCTATTCTTGCTGCATTTGTCTGATATTAGTTATGGCAGTTTGCTTTTTCCCCATAGAGACCATGTCTCTTGTACTTTCCTGAGAATGGAAAACAGTCCTGGGAAGTTCCTTCTGAATTCTACTCTGGACTATCGCYGGGTGTTTAATTTCTCCTGACTCTTTCGCTTAGGTCCTTCTCTTTCTTGTCATTGAAAACGAAACAACAGCATTTCCAACCAAGAGGGAAGGCTGACCTTGGCTTGCTCTTTGTACTCATAAGTACCAGAAASTCTTCTCAGTGGCAGAGATTGGATGGAGAGACAAGTGCTCATGGCTTCTATTTAATTTCCAAATCTTTAGAATTTTATATAGTATGTTCTGCTTTGATCAGAAGTCATTTTTAAATTAATCTCTAGGATTTTTCTATCTATTAACACATTAGACTGAACTGAGGCACGCTAAGATATTGGGGGTACATATTGCTCATGGATTTCTCACACTGTCTACAGGAATAAGGTTCCAAAAGTGCACCCTGCTATTACTACCCTGAGGACTGTCAAGGTCTTACGGATTTGGAGTGTGTGCGTTGCTGTTGAGAGTGGAGGGTCAGAAGAAGGAGGTGAGGACGAATCACTGTCTGTTTCTGCACACCTGAGGGATGGCATGCGGGGCCGCCAGCCTGGTAGGCGTCCCTGGATTGGGTTAGGAAGCAGAGCATGGTCAAGGGAAATGGGATTTTTCACTCTTTTAAAAAAGTCCATTTTCATTTCATTAGCTGACTCTTAGAAAAGACTTTTCTSAATTATCCCTCTGAGCACTCAGCAGACTATGGTATTGCCCTATCCCAGGGGCTTCTGTAGCAACTTCATAGGTCTCTTTTCCGTCCACAGGAATAGTCTTCCAAAACCTTTGTTTTCTCATCCTTCCCTTAGGAGCAGAGGAGCATACCTCTTTGAACCTGGTTTCAAAGTCACCCCCACTTAGCCCTTCCCTGACCCCCGGAAATTGGGTTCTCTCTTTCATAAACATATGATTAACCTAACTACCATTCCAAGCAAAGTAGCATAGTTGCTCTCCTGAGCATGTTTATAAAATATGCAAATCCAACATGTCCTTTGCTTCATTATTGCATCCATTATTCAGTTTCACTATAAAACAGTTGAGGGTGAAAAGGATAATTAATGCAATTAAGCTTCCATGGTTTAAAAATTCCCTAATTTTAGTAAATGTTTTTAATGGCACTCTAGCCGGAAAAGTGAAGAAAAAAATGTATTGCCTTCATTATAAATACCAAATAGCACAAAATGATTACTCTGAAAACCCAAAATATTATATAAATGAGCATTGATTATTTCAAAGAAGCCATGCCCATTGTTAATCTATGTGCTTAGTCTCCATTGTAAACTATATATTCATGTATGTGTATATATATATATAGATATATCTGTATGTGTGTATCTATATTTATATATATTTGTATATTTATTGTATCACTATTAATATGCACACACATTTTCTACATTTCTAGAAGATCATTTTTATGGGAAGAATGGAAGTGAGGCTGTGCTGTGTTGTTTGATACAAACTAGACACAACTTGACACAAACTGCAGTCCTCTGGGAAGAAGGAACCTCAATTGAGAAACTGCCTTTATCAAATTCAAATGAGGCCATGTCTCTAGGGCATTTTCTTGATTAATGATTGATATGGGAGGGCCCAGCCCACTGTGGGTGGTACCCACCTCTGAGCATGTTGTCCTGGGTTATGTAAATGAGCAGACTGGACAAGCCAAGAGCAGCAAGCCAATAAGCAGCRTTCTTCCATGCTTCTACTTCATGGTCCTGTCTTGAGTTCCTGACCTGACTTCCCTAGATAATTAACTGTAACCTATAGGAGATATAAACCCTTTCTTTCCCCAGATTGCTTTTTGTATGTGTTTTTTATTAAAGCCATAGAAAGAAGGCAAAGGAGGACAGGGACTGAAGTATTTAATTCTTGTGGTTGTCATTCTTTCTGGAAGCGCTGTGCTCACTTTTGAGGCCTGGGCAGGCCTCAAGCTCATAGCTACACTGATTCAGCCTCTCAAGCACTGGGATTATAAACATGTCTCACCACAATTTGAACTGTTTGCTTCTTAAAGATTTAAATCTATGCTGTGATGCGTCAGCATGTTTGAAACATCACTGAATGTGCATCAGAACTTTTTATCCCTTCTTATCTACTAAGATTATAATTCAGTTAACATTTTCTGCAAAAGTGATATATTTCAGGCCCAGCATTCTTTTGTTCTAATATTCCCAAGAACTATGAGGGAAGTGAACACAAAACAGGTTGGGTGGTTTGCTGAAGATGCCCCACCTGTTCGGAAAACTAGTTAGTAAAGTATGCAGAGGTAGTACTGAGATGACACCGCCTAAAATTGAATTGTTTGGAGTCAGTTCTGGCCCCTGATTGCATGAGGGGTATAATGATACACATATGCGAATCCTTGTAACTGTGTAGGTCTGTTTTTCTTCTGTCTTACTTTATCCTGCCGGGATGTCCAGACACCTCCAGCACATGGGCAGGGAGGAGGCAGAGCRAAGGCTGGAACAGGAAAGTCCACACCCAGTGTTTCTCACTGGGGCCGCCAGAAGCTGCTACATTTTGGACCTGAGGGGAACCAGCAGGGGCTGGGATGAATGCTGTGATTCCCGGTCTCCTCTCTGGGTACCCAGGTGCTGTGGGTAAAGTCAGGAACTGTCTGAAACCCACYTTTCCCCTCAGGGAATCTGCATATGAGGCAGAAAGGGGAAGGCTGAGTCTGGGACAAGCAGGATCTGGTCTGATTGGGAATGAGTGACAAGAACTGGAGGGGCTGAAGAAAAGCGTTCTTGGGGAATCCATAGGCATGGCTCTTTAAGGCCACCAGCCTTCCCCAAGGCGGTCTTTAATGAAGCAGCTCTCTGAGATGATCCTGGCTTGTTCATATTGTTTTTTTGTGGGTGGATATTGGCACATACACTGTATGCGGGGATTATATACCTCTTGGAGGAAGAGCATGAGAATACTCAGGAAAGGAAAGTCACTGGCTAAAGGCACAGGGTACTAAAATGCCTCATTAACATGGGAAAGCATCTAGTGCTGGCTGAAGGAGGTCTTATTGGGAGAAAGGAAGCTGAATCTATAATCTTAACCAGGGCTACCTGACATTCTGCAGAGAAAGGTATGGGGTTTTTTTTGAACTCCCCAAACAAGATCAGAGAAGGAGACACCCTGCCAATAAAGGGAGTCTTCCAGATAGACCCAGAAGGCTATCCT
>BDUI01007727.1:12728-26623 GCA_002335545.1 Apodemus speciosus
GTTGACATTTGGATGTCTTGAGTCAATGGAATACTGCAGAGCACCGTATAACCATCTCTCCAACTGGTGGGATGCCAGGCTGGTTGCCACTCCATGAACTTTGGTATGACTTCCCCTCATTAATTGATGATGACCAAAGTTTTCCTCATTCAGTGTACAAACAGATCCCCTGGGGATCTGTCGAACACTGCAGAACATCTCTCCCAATTGTGGAGCAGGTGTTCCAGGGATTTTCCAGGGCCAGATGATYCCATTGCTGATCTAAAACACAACCCAGATTGACAAGTTGGTTTTCATTTTTCTAACTGCTCTGCCACTGCAACTTGCATCTCTCCCTACATGTCCTGTGAAGGAAAATCAATCTTACTTAGCAGAAAAGAAAACCAGACCACTGTCCACCTTAAATGTACTTGGGAGAAGTAAGGGGCTTCTTGGAGCTTCCGATATACAGAACCAAGAACTGTTCCTGTATGCKAGGGTGTGCATAGCATCTTTGGGTACCCACTAACAAGCTGAAGTCCAGTTGAGGTGGGAAGAGAGTAAACATAGAAGGTGCCAGAAGACCCAGTGGCTGCTCCCTCATCCACAGATGCAGAGGCAAACACCATGGCAGCTTAACSGAGACAACATATTCCATTTTTATATCCTTTCACATTTGCAAAAACCAGGGCCTGAAGAGATGAAGAGGCTGAGTGGAAGTTGAGCAGCTGGTGAGGGCGATTGGAGGGAACCCCGATTTAAAACCACACAGGCCCTTTTAAATCTGCACTGTTTAGCCAGGCCGCACTGCAAAGCTCCCAAAGGAGATYCCGTAACATGGTCATTTCTCCACCCCCAGTAACGCAGACTTCATTTTTTTACTTTTATTTTTTAAAKGAAAGAAAACTCTTGAGTTTAGGGTGTATTCAGAGTGGAGTGCTACTTTCTAGTTTCTAACTCTCGGTTAGTAGAATTTCTAYCTACCTCTAGAATGKAGGTCAAATATTCAAACTAAGACCTAACAGTGTTTGAGGACAAGGCTGAAGTTTAGGGAAACTTGGTAYGCAGAACCAACAATATCCATATTCTTTGTGCTGGGATGCTGGGTAAGAAGTATGTARTGTTTGCCATGGGCCTGGGAACACTGTTGTAATCCTTTACAAATCCTACCTCCTGTAGCCTTTTAAGACTGTTYCCCCAAATGAAAAGCAATAACATGCCCTGTTGWATTGGTGAGAAATGAAGATTCTGGGTGGTTGTGTGCCTTACCTTGTCACATGGGGCTAGCATTAAATTCAGGAACTCATGGGCTAAGCACTTTGCTTCCTTGGGTGTCCCTGTACAGGTCACAGATTTTTCTCACCAGTTCRGAGATACACAAGTCTTTCCCACACTGCAAGGGCTGGAAATAGCAAAGACAGATGGATGTTCATTGTCCATATTAGACAGGGAKGCTCARTGAGTGGGAGTTTGGGAAATGTACCTCTGYCATTAAAGTCAMAAAKGRATTTTCATAAAGCAAAAAATGTTCAGCAAAGTAAAAGATGGTACAGGCAACCAAGAGTCCCCTCGTGCCTRGTACTCCAGGTGCATCCTGGGTATCTGGTTGTCAGTGATTTTGAAAGTCTAAAGCATGAGAGCTGGGATAGAGGTGGCCATTTATGTATGAGTCTCTGATCCTCTGATCAGACTTCAATCCTGAAACCCTCAATCAGCAAGCGAGGGACTGATCATTTACAGTTACGCAGTGAGGAGTTTCCAGGAATGATTTCCCCATAGCATTTTAATAAGTAATCTATAAATAATAATTTATCGAAGTTGCCCACCCCACCGTGTTAGAAAAAGGMACATATTCAAGAAGCCCGGCTAATTGAAGCTGGCAGTTAAGTTCCCTGAATCGAAACCAATCAGTTTATCTACATGACTTTAAAGAGTTGGGATGAAAATTGCTCATTATGTTCCAACATCCTGATACCCAAAGATCCAGATGTTTCACAAAATATTGACACGGCCTTCCAGGAAACCTATGTGCAACACTGAGTTTAAAACCTTCTGATCCAATTAAAAATAAATTGGACCAGAAAGATTCTTACTTCTCTTTCACTGGGAGATGAAGAATCTTGGAAACTGACAGCTGTGTGGCCCACGTCAGCTAGATTGCTGGTTCTAAGTTAGATGGACACACAGCTTGAGTTGTCAGTGACTGCACCCACTCCCTTCTTAAACTGCCTTACTTTGGACAATCAATCACGCAGGCACCATAGNACATATTCAAGAAGCCCGGCTAATTGAAGCTGGCAGTTAAGTTCCCTGAATCGAAACCAATCAGTTTATCTACATGACTTTAAAGAGTTGGGATGAAAATTGCTCATTATGTTCCAACATCCTGATACCCAAAGATCCAGATGTTTCACAAAATATTGACACGGCCTTCCAGGAAACCTATGTGCAACACTGAGTTTAAAACCTTCTGATCCAATTAAAAATAAATTGGACCAGAAAGATTCTTACTTCTCTTTCACTGGGAGATGAAGAATCTTGGAAACTGACAGCTGTGTGGCCCACGTCAGCTAGATTGCTGGTTCTAAGTTAGATGGACACACAGCTTGAGTTGTCAGTGACTGCACCCACTCCCTTCTTAAACTGCCTTACTTTGGACAATCAATCACGCAGGCACCATAGYGATCAGACCAATGAGGCTTCTGTGGGAGCAGARTAGACAGTCTCAGAGAAGGCTGGATTCCTGGTGGTGAGAGAACTAGGTTCAGGAGGCTTAATGGTGGCTTGAGGAAAGACTTTTTCAAGACATTCTCTGGGCGCCCCTTTCTCTTGTGGTTTAACAATTTCTCMAGGCTTGTTTTAACCTCAACTTAACTTTCATATGTGCGTGTGCCTGTGCCAGTACCTGTACTTGTGCATGTATGTCTGTCTGCCTGTACCTTCGAGGCATAAAACTCTCTCATTATCCTTTTCCTACTTAAGTCTCCTGCAACTTCCCAAACTGCACTATTATGGGGTAGTTGAGGGCAAAGTCTGAGAATGAAACATCTGATGTATGAAATCCTCTGAAGGCAAAGGCTTGACAGTTCAGAGTAACCTCTAATCATTCCACAGGATTTTAAAACAAATARCATTTTGGRGGTTTTGATGAGTAAATCATAAGAATTGCTTTTGAATGTTCTGCGAGGCCACTATTACAAGAAACCCATTTCACAGTTGAACAAAATAACAAGATTCGACAATTTTCTCAAGATGCCCCGTTGAGCACAGGCAGTACCAAGATCTTTTCACCTAGGAAAYCAGGTAMAGGCTCCTTTTGGCCAGTACTATATTCAAGGCAGGCCCCTGGACATAGTTCCCCAAAAAAATTTCTGCTGAATTGAGTGGGAGGAGAGAAGAAGAGGTACAAGACAGCTCTCGGCCACGTGGCTTGTTTCCATGCATGATAGATAGATAACAAGGCAGAGCAGTGTGGCTCAAAAGAACATAGAAGTGTCCTGAGAGGTATCCAGATGATCTGATCACTAAGGATCAAGTTTTTTTTTTTTTTTAAAGAAAGGCGTTAATGGGCTTTTTGTGGTGTGGTTCTTAGGAAGACAGGAATTAGGAAAGAACTATCTAGCAGAGTTAGGAACTTAACAAACGGCTCTGACCTGGGGACTAAGCAGTGACTTTTAGTTCTCAGGTGATCCTCTAGGACAGACTGCCAGGAAGTCCATGTGCACTGATGGGGTGCATGTGCGYTCCCCATCTTGGCTGTCTATTCACTGCTTCCCACCTCTGCTCTGTTATCAGCCATGACATTGTCAGGACCTCTCTTCTGTAGCATTTCATCTCAACGATATGGCCCATGAGTTTATTTCATATTTTATCTATGTTTCATCCCRGTTGCTGTGGTGAAAAAAATACTCTATCAAAAGCAACTTAAGAGAGAAAGGGTTTACTTCAGCTCATAGCATTAGGCTACCATGCCCAGGGAGCCAGGACAGGAAGAGCCCAAAGCAAGTGRTCTCCTCCAAAGACATGAACAATGAATTCATGAGTGCTAGTGCTCCGCTCACTTGCCCCTGCTCCCACCCACAATTAACATGGGTTAACATCAGTTAATGGAATCAATCCAATGTCCCATGGCGTGTACAGAGGCTTATCTGCCAAGGGACTCTGGGCTTTTTCAAGTTGACAATTAGCACTAACTATCACACATGATGTAACGTTGATGCATTCTTCACATGTTTCAATTGTTTCCCTCAAGTTTGGCTTCCTCTTGGGAGTCTTCTCTCCTACCCTGAGAGAATCACTTCTCCCCACCATAGAGTTTAACAGTGTATAATCCTACTCTCGGCACAATCTTTAGCACAGAGAAGGTCTCCACATCAGGACAGAAAACTGTCTAGGTTAGAAGCTGCTCTGAGGTGACAGCCGGGGCCAAAGACTGTCTCATTGGCCCCGGGCAAGGCTAGTGTGTATCAGTGAGGAAGGAGTCCAGAAGGAAGGACCACTGAGCTACAGCCACTGTACTGGTGTGCCAATCAGCGCATCCTTTCAAAAAACTCAGAGAGACATGGAATGTCAGACTTTAAACAATGGGAAAGGCTTGGCAATTTTTATTTATTTATTTATTTACTTGTTTACTTATTTACTTATTTGCTTGCTTATTTATTTATTTATTTATTTATTTATTTATTTATTTATTTATTTATTTTGGTATTGTTGTTAGGATCTTCCTTGCAAGGGTCTAACATTTATCTCTCCTAATAACTGGAAATCAGTGGAATGAATTCCATGTGCCCTGCACTAGTTYTTTTATCTACTGAATAAGCCTCTGCGACATCGGTCAAATACGCCTGCCTGGCTCCCCAGAATGCTGAGCGGCTAAGAGAAAGACCTGATGCTCCAAACAAATGCTTCCTTTCATATGGAAGCATCTATCATGTCTTCCCACTGACTTGTCTACACAGTCTTCTGATATGAGGTAATTATTTTGTATTTGTTGAATTAGCTGAGGACACTGATAGTCTCAGGAAGATCTATTAAATGTCAACTTGTTCTTTTCCAATGCACTTAACTAGCAGATGCTGTCCTTAGATGTGCGTGTGATTGGGGTGGCTATGGAAGGGGTTTGCAATAAACAGATGCAAGGAGAAATTTGTTAAGAACATACAGAACYGCTCATGTTTCTCAATTAGAAGTTAAAAGGCACAGCCTTGGGAGCTGGCTTTTCTTCACTTTGGGGAAAGTGTGACGTAATAATCCCCCATTCTTAAGAAATGAAGAGAAATGAGTGCTTTGCTCCCTTCTTGATATATGAAAAAAGCCAACTTTAAAGCAACATTTTATTAGAACCATAAGTTTTGTTTAAGAAATTTTAAAATCCAGAGTTTATTTTCCTTTGGTGTTGCTGCAGAGAGTCAATAGAAATCGAGAATTTTTTCTCCCCTGTATTTTTGCTGTTTATTAAACACACTTGTGAACCAGATTTCTCACAGAGGTGCAAAATGGACTGGGAAGGGGAAAAGGTGCAGTTTTCTCCATTGACCTGTTTCTTTCCCCTCAGGACTCTCCCAAACAGCTGTGAGAAAAAGAAGGAGGGGGAAGAGGTAATTCTGCAGCTCATAKCCAGATGTTCATTTCAAACACACCCTGAACAACTTTTGCATGGTTTATTACATTTTCTGAAACCATTTTTCACAAGCCTGTTTTCTCAGCTGGGAAACTTCTGGTGTAGTCTTTTCAAAAAATATTGCATTTGGCATTACAAGAAAAAAAATCTTTTGAGGCATTCAAAGGACAATCTGTTTGCCTTGGTCTTCAGAAGCCAGCTATAGGAATTTACGAATCCCGTGCCACCAGAATGTAGGTTCCACTTTCCATCCCCTTCGCAGAGGATCTCCAGAACTCCACCCACTTACTTATTTTAGTGTTCTGCCCTCTTAGATTGGCAGAAAGTGCCCAAGACAGGAAATCTGGCTGGAAATAAACAGGACCAGTGGAAGAATCCACCAGAACGCAAGCCAAAGCAGAACTCTCCATGTTAACCTATAAATGCAGCAATCTGTTTTTGTAGGCCCAGACCTTTCTAGTTGCATCCACCTTCTGAGATGAAAATGAGAAAAGAGCTCTAAGTGCCATGGAGTCT
Organism: Apodemus speciosus; assembly: GCA_002335545.1. Classification (NCBI taxonomy): domain Eukaryota; kingdom Metazoa; phylum Chordata; class Mammalia; order Rodentia; family Muridae; genus Apodemus; species Apodemus speciosus. Next base: position 18,844 of record BDUI01007727.1, read on the forward strand.
CATAGAATTTCATCAGCACTGCTGGGGCCATCCACCCCAAAATCCAATCCTGGGTGGCAAAAGGAGCTGGGAGTACAAGGTACCTACCTCCTCCTTAGAGTGGCGCAGGTCTCCTGGCCACTTGTAAGAGTTGAAATCATTGTTCTTGCATAGATCCACCATGAAGAATCAAGCCTGGAAATGATCTCAGGAAAGAATGGACAACCCAGGAGGGGAAGTCTAAGTCTGAATGGAAACTACGCTTTGTCTCTGGAATGAATCAAGCCATATTGCTAAGATAATCCAGAAGAAATTATAAAGCAGTTTTAGTTTYGATGAGCTAGAAAGCTAAAGATCATAACTTAAGCATGAGTCTTCACCTTCCCAAAGCTCATTCCCTCCCATTTCATTAATATAATTTTTAGTTAGCATACCAAACAATGGATTTCATCATGTTTGCCCACCTCACCTGCTTTCAGAATTGGGCAGCTTGTTCTTTCCAAATGCAGCTTGTGATTTACATGTGTATGCATGGGGCTGAAATATTACACTGCAGYCCATAATTCATGTGGTTKTGTATCAATTCAAAAGCTTTGTAACATCCTCATCAAGGTCCAAGAAATGTTGCAGAAGAAGGGGTGAAAAGGATGTGAGACCAGAAGATGGGGAGGAGGGCTAGGAAATGTTATCTACCGGGAAAGACATGGCCACGGCGATCAGGAGCTCACAGCAGCTGTGGATGCCTGCTCTAGGTCTGCTCATGAACAGTCACACTTGGACAGAAAAGAGGCTCTTGGATTTAGGAAGATGAAAAAAATGCCACCTTCAGTTTTGTGCCCACYGGTGACCCTCCAGGTTCTAAAAGATAGTTCCACTCCAGTGTTCATAGACTGGCTATGGTTCAACAGACTGGGTCACAGAACAAAACCAAGAGGCATGAATCTTAGAAATGTACCAGTAGTCATGAGTGGAAGTTGATAGACTTAGGGGTAGGTAAGAGATGATTGGGAAAGAAGGTAATATGAATACTTTATACACATGTGTGAAATGATCAGATACCAAAATTACAAAAAAGAAAAACCTAAAACGACAACACAAATCAAGTAGAGGNGATGAGCTAGAAAGCTAAAGATCATAACTTAAGCATGAGTCTTCACCTTCCCAAAGCTCATTCCCTCCCATTTCATTAATATAATTTTTAGTTAGCATACCAAACAATGGATTTCATCATGTTTGCCCACCTCACCTGCTTTCAGAATTGGGCAGCTTGTTCTTTCCAAATGCAGCTTGTGATTTACATGTGTATGCATGGGGCTGAAATATTACACTGCAGYCCATAATTCATGTGGTTKTGTATCAATTCAAAAGCTTTGTAACATCCTCATCAAGGTCCAAGAAATGTTGCAGAAGAAGGGGTGAAAAGGATGTGAGACCAGAAGATGGGGAGGAGGGCTAGGAAATGTTATCTACCGGGAAAGACATGGCCACGGCGATCAGGAGCTCACAGCAGCTGTGGATGCCTGCTCTAGGTCTGCTCATGAACAGTCACACTTGGACAGAAAAGAGGCTCTTGGATTTAGGAAGATGAAAAAAATGCCACCTTCAGTTTTGTGCCCACYGGTGACCCTCCAGGTTCTAAAAGATAGTTCCACTCCAGTGTTCATAGACTGGCTATGGTTCAACAGACTGGGTCACAGAACAAAACCAAGAGGCATGAATCTTAGAAATGTACCAGTAGTCATGAGTGGAAGTTGATAGACTTAGGGGTAGGTAAGAGATGATTGGGAAAGAAGGTAATATGAATACTTTATACACATGTGTGAAATGATCAGATACCAAAATTACAAAAAAGAAAAACCTAAAACGACAACACAAATCAAGTAGAGGRATGGGACATGTGCAAATGCCTCTAGAATGGGCCAGCATAGTGTGATGCTGGACTCCATGTTTCTGTAATATCCTGAGACAATAAAAGATGATATCCAACAAGTAGCTTGCTGAATCAGTCTTGCTGTAAGGAGAGGAATGTGGGCTGAAGACAGATTCAGGGGTCACTGGTTCAGTGGTAATGAACACACATAAGAACCTCCAAGTCAGGATAAGAAGTCAGAGGTAAACACACAGAGGTAAACACACAGAGGTAAACACACAGAGGTAAACACACAGAGACAGTGTCCCAGGTGACCACATTGGAAGAGATAGCCAAAGAGGGGGCCCTACAAATTAATCAGAACAAAACAGAGTGAAAGTTAACAAGCATGAGGCCAAGAAATAAATAAGGGGATGTGGGGAAATAACTGMTAARCATAATGCAAAATACAGAGTTTAGTGGGAAGCAAACATTTCATAACACTGTACATTATCCCATGAAATGCTAGGAAATACGAGTGAAAAAAAAGCAAAGCAAAACCAAACCAAACAGTGCTGAACCTTTTTTAAGAAAAATAAGACAGAGTCAGGATCCATTGTCTCTCTGTGACCTTAGTAATTAGAACATCAGATCAAGTATGTTATTTTGCAAATTTCGGTAAAAGTAAAAAACAGGCTAATTCCTCCCAAATTACTGCAAGAGGTTAAAGAAACCAAAGCAGAGTTCATTTAGCTAAAGGCAGGAAATAGAGGAAACAATGGGAAAGCCCACAAAGCAACCAAAGGAGCCCTCAGCAGGGATGACTCATGGCTACCCGTGACCGTGACCACTTAGAGAGTGCCAGTCCAGGTGCAATCCAGAAAGACATCTCTTGGAAGATAGAATTTTAAAAAGTGTCTCAGAGAGTTTCAGTGGGATTAACTAGACAATGAATATCAGAAACATTTAAGTCAGAACAACAGATGTGTCAGTCTGAGTATTAGAATGGATCCCTGAGTTGACAAAGGATAGGAGCAGAACAGGAATTAATTTATTAGGAGTTACATTCTATTATGGATATGTAATTGTGGTATATTCCACTATTCCTGGTAAGGGAGAACTAAATCAGTATGTAAATTCATCTGTTCGTAATTCAAAGGGAAATTATGTTTGTGATGCTTCTATGCACATTAGCCTCAACTAGWCATGCCCAGTAAACAAAAATAAATGAGGATAGGTAARAGTTTTATTATTCCAACAGGACCACATCAAATATGTATCTATATGTAATAACTGTTCATTTACCTAGCCATGCTTCAGACTTTTTTCCTTTTGAACACAGTGAAGCCTTTTTACAATTCCATTTGCTTGTGGATGTGTTTTTCACATGGATATAAATTTATTTCTCTTCCCTACACTATGCATGGTCACATTTCTCTGGCAATGTTCTGGAAGCTGTGGTGCAGAAGTGCCTTCTCATCTCAGTAGTAAACTTTGTCCCAGAAGAATCTTCAGGTACTGAGTTATTGAGAGGTTTGTTGAGACTCTGTAGGGTCCCAGCTTCCAGTGAACATATTTTCAATTCTTAACCCTTGTCCAAATGCTCTAATTCACCTCCCCCATTCTATAAGTAATGAGTGAGTGTCATAACCCCCACTATTGCCTTTTCAGATCTTTCACATTGGTGACAGATGAATTGGGTGTGGCAGTGAGACTGTTTACAAGTGTATCTGTGTTAGTCCTCAAAATATTACACACACACACACACACACACACACACACACACGTGCACACTTATATGCATTATATACAGCTGAAACACCTTTACAATATCGACCACTATAAATTTATCACATACCAAAGGGATAACCAGAAGAGGGACAGTGAGTGGAGTATAAAGTGARTAAGTAAAAATTAAATTAAATTAAATTTTAAAAGTCTTTAACATGCCATATTGAGATAATAATACTCAAAGCATTCCCACCTTGGCTAAAATAGAGATTTTTTCTGGCAAACTTTATATCATTCTCTCCTCTTTATCACCATCATGTCTACTGCAATTGTCATACATTGGCCACCATGCAGAACATGTTGCATATTACCAATTTTGTCTTAATAAGACTATTCAAGTTGGACTCTACTAAAATGTCTATGTTTCCGAAGAATAATAAAAGGGAGCTCACGGCCAACAGCATAGAACGAGCACATCATTTTTGTCTGGGATTGACTTGGTCTCGAGTGAATCTCTGGTGTGTCTGGATGTGGAGCTTGAGATTTCCGGGTGATTTGGGTTGTCCTTGCTTGTTGATCATGGTCCCTGCATTGTCAAATGTGAACTCAGAGAACTCACTCCAAGCTCTCTTGGCAAAGTGAATTGGGAAAATAGCCTTAATGCAGGAAGGTTAGGGTCGCCYTTCTTGTGGTTCTGGGGAGAACAGCTAAGGTGTCATGCATGCTGGACAGGTGCTTTGTCACTAAGCCACAACTCCAATCCCAACAATGGTCTTGATTGCAGAGATCTACAATGATTTATTTTCATCTGGACTTTTTTTTTAAAATATGTCCTTGACAGCTGGGTTAGCTAAACTCTTACTTGAATAACTCAACATTCTTGCTTGATTTGAAACTGTCTCTTCTTTACAAAGTAATCCACTCTCCCTCTGCATTGTAGTGAACTTTTCCCTAAAACATTTTCCTTTGCACAAGGATATGGCTTCCATAAGGATATGCTATCATAATGATATGATATTATTTCTCTTTGTGATCGTATGGCTATACTTCTCTGGTGACATTCTGAAATAAGTAGTCATTTGTAGGAAGATCTTAGAGTCCTTGTGTATGTTYACATTCAGCCTTTTGTCATTCATTCATTCATTCATTCATTGTCTCAGCAGTCATTCCCTATGTATGAACTCTATGTATTAGGACCCTTGCTCAGTGATAGATACCATTTCACTGTTCTAGTTAGTGTCTGTATTAACAAAGTAAATATTCCTGAAGCATTCATTAAAATGGTATAGTTTTACCAGCATGGTCAGAGGGAAAGAAAACTATCAGATGCACAGATACCTTCCCCAGGTGGATTCCTGGACTGTACCTGGCTGGCTGGCTGGTTGACCATCTGGGTACTCTAGGACATGTCTGGATGTTCAGGATGTACACATTCTTGGCTCCCACTAGGACCCCTGTAGACTTGGATCATTTCCAGGTTGGTACTGTGATCTAAAGGAGGATGGCAAATGGGGAAAGCTCAAGATGGGGCCAAAGAGATTTCATTCATTCACCCCATCTCCCTGCTTTGTATCTTGACTCTTTGGGAACAAAATCAGACAAGATGTTTGAAACTCTGTTAGAAGAAGAATACAAGAAAATACCTGCAGGTCAAGGGTTGGYTTGCTGGCCTTACAAGACGTGTCTGTGTGAGCGTTCTAAGAAAAATCCATTGTTTTTTATTGTCTCCTTTTAATTTCAGGAAGACTTCAGTACCTTTATCTGTACTCTCCCCTTCACAATTTCACATGACCCCAAGAGTTGAAAGTAGTGGTGACATTGCTGATTTTTTTAAATTAATGTTGGTTGAGTACTTATTATCTTCAAGACCATATGTAGCCCAGAAATAACATTGTAAGGAAAATTAGTATATAGCATCTTACCTGTAACCATTGCACAAGCAAAATGAGGATTTGGTTCTAAGCATTTGACATTCAGAGTTTCACATGGTATTCCTATGGTATTCCTGAGTGAACAATACTCTGTATTTTGATCGACTTTTATTTCTGATAATAAGTAGTACTGAACCTATGCACATAYTAAGTTGTTTGTTAAATCAATGTGTAGAAAATTGACATCCACAATTGAAGCCTTCAACCACCAGAAATATTATAGAAGGTTTTGCTTGACAAACAATGTTTGCAATTAAAAGTCAAAAAGCTACTGGTGTGTCTGTGTAAGCGATAAGATTTATTTTGTGTATTTATGATGAGGGTTCACCCACTGATGGAATTTATTTCTTGGCCCATTGGTTCTTCCATACATCAAAGCAAAGGGCTACAATGCACCSCAGGATATGTTAGGTGGGAGGCAGCMAAGGGGCATGGTTCAGAGGCTGTGATCGGGAGCTGAGCTGGATGGATATGATCTTGGTGCCACCACCCCRTCAGACACCCGCCTGATGCCCCATTGTATGGACAGTTTTGTAGTGAAGGAGACAAAATATTTTCCATTAATTATTTCGCATATTTTATTTATCATGTATATCTCCTATGAGCCAGAACATGAACATGGCGAAAGAGTCTTCTTGGATATGGGGAGACAGACTCAGGCCCCGTGGCTGTCCGGTTTTAAGGAACAACACCTGCAGAGCTGTGGGTGCGAAGCTCATGCCACAGAAGTGTACAGGTATGCCCTCCCTTAACCAACGGGAAAGGCACTGTGGGCAGGCAAACTGTAGTGCAGAGAAAGAAAAGAAGACTTTTACCCAGTATCCTTTACCAAACAGAACAGTCTTCTAGAAATGCAAAGGAAGTGGTGTCTCTGGGTAAAGGGGAGGATGCTGGGCCTGCACTGGGGAATTCAGGTGGCCATTGATGGAGATAACCTGGTGAGAAAGATGGAATTTTGAAGAAAGACTTCCAGGCACATGGAGGATTTCAGCCTTGATGGATTATGGGTGCCCATGAAAACAGTTTTGAGCACAGTAAATCGTATTCTGTTAGTCTCAGCTTCCTTCTCATTTGATTGTTTCTTGACCTTTGGTGTTTTTAACGAAGAAAGATTCTTTAAATTCCTCCCATTGAGTAAAATACTATGCAATGCTGTAAACATATCAATCTATAGAAAAATCATAAATAATACCTGAAATTATGTAAACCTCTACAAAGAACAGAAGACACTAAAAGCTGAACATCTCCCCTAGAATGCCTGCATGCCATTTCACTGAACTGATTAATAATATTTTATAAAATGTTTTTTGGATCAATAGTATGTTAGGGCAGCCTTTCCATATCAATAAAGGAATATGTTAGCATTTTAATGAGTGCAGATTTCTCTATTTTATGGGGGTAATGCAATTTACTTATCCCCTCTTTATTGATAAAAAAAATCTTTCTCTAATTTCTGTGCAATGTCAACAGTGCTTCAATGAACAATTCAGAGCCCAGTGCAATTAAACCAYAAGATAACGGATGGYGTACACATCAAATACAGCCCTGACAACAAAAGCAAAGCAACTCCCTCCCCCACTTTAACGTGTTATAGAAAGAGGAGACAGGGAAGGCTGTCTCCTGCTACAGATATGTTCCTAATTACACCCCTAATAATGAGTGCAATGTTCTTAATGTCAGGCAAAATGAAGCTCTTACAGCTTAKGCTCATTTTAATTGTTGTTACTTATTATTTGAATTGTACATTGTCTATGACCCAGTATAATAATGTAATGCCCATATGCGATTTGCACTAATCAAAACAAGGATACCTATGTTCTAACAGGAGAGAAATGATAAGCTAATGGAAAATATCAGATACTCATGAATGAGCACTCTGCAACGTATTAGTTTGAGTTGTGGGTCAGAGTGGTAGATGCCTTTGGTGAGATCATCTGAAAAGGCTATTCTAAGGATCCCTCTGAAGACAGAGAGACTAAATGACCAAAGGTCTCCATCAAGTGAGGAGAAAGAATAGCAGATTCAAATAAACAATAGCAGCAAGTGCAGAGTGGAAGCTGAGCTCTGTGGGGGACAGAAAAAGCAGGGGTCAACTTCAGCATTGCTGCCAATGGTGCCGGCAGATACAGTCACAGGAAAGAGGAGATATGACATGAAAAGCACGGGACAGAAGGAGGAGGAATGCAGTGGCTATTCTCACTTGCAAAGACAAGCCATTGGATGGGTTCGACTAGGTCAGAACTTGACTTGGGTTTTGAAAGGACACTCAGCTTCCCTAAACCATGAGCAA
>BDUI01007727.1:27248-38092 GCA_002335545.1 Apodemus speciosus
CTGCAGGGGACAGAAAAAGCAGGGGTCAACTTCAGCATTGCTGCCAATGGTGCCGGCAGATACAGTCACAGGAAAGAGGAGATATGACATGGAAAGCACGGGACAGAAGGAGGAGGAATGCAGTGGCTATTCTCACTTGCAAAGACAAGCCATTGGATGGGTTCAACTAGGTCAGAACTTGACTTGGGTTATGAAAGGACACTCAGCTTCCCTAAACCATGAGCAAAGGGCTCATTGTTATCCTCAGCTCTATACTCACRAGACCTAGTGAAATATTTGCTCATTGTGTGTGCTATATCAGCTTGAAGATGAGTCAACCCTCATTAGGCAGTGAAAAAGCTACATGAGGAGTCCAGAGTGAAAGAAGAGAGTCATCTCTACTTCCAACAAGCAGAGSTAAGGCCTTAAGGATGTTGTACTAAATCTTGAGCTGACAATGAGAAGAGACTCCGTTCTTATCCTCAAGTGGTTTCAATTCTAATGGCTGAGAATAATTTGAGATGAGTTACTACATGGGTGAGCACATCACTTGAGTTTTAAATAAGATGCTTGTGTTCTTTCAGAAGCAATATGTCTTTTTCTGATATACAACACACMATCTATTTATTGTGAACTTTCAGTGAGACCATTGAGTGCTGGCCTCTGTCTCCCTTCTTCTTAAGAAGAAAGCTAGGTTTTCTGTTTTGAGTAAGAAATTTAGGAAAGGATGTATGGGATGGAAATTGAAGATAGATTTAGGAACTCTATCTAAGGTGGGTATGGCAACACATAGCAATAATCTCTGCACTTGGGAAGTAAAGGGTATAAGGCTGGGCCTGGTTATGTAGTGAGTTTGAGGCCAGTCTGGCTTCCATGAGAAAGGCACTACATCAAGAATTCAAATCAATGGATAGGAGATTACTCACTGGATAAAGTGCTGTACACACAAGCATGATATACTGAGTTTAGATACCTGGAGTTGTTTTGTTTTTTGTTTTGTTTTGTTTTGTTTGACACATGGTTTTACACATCTGTAACCCTAGGACTGAAGGGAACAAAATGCTTTCCTGGAACTCATTGGCTAGCCATCTAGCGAGCTCCAGTTTCAATGAGACACCCTATCTCAAAAAATGAGGTAGAAAACAACAGATGACGCAATGACAGATGACACAATATACTCACTTTCTCCTGCTGCATGTGCACGTCTGTGCACCCACATACACATACACAAACAAACATACTTACACCACGTATATTCATAAGACACAACAAAACAAAAGCAGATGGAAGTCATTCTAGACTGTGTTATGTTGACTTCTGGGCAAATAGACAAAGAAATCTTGATTTGACAACACAAGGTTTATACAAGAATTGAAGCGATTTATACAAGAATACATGTCCTAGACATGTAGAGTTGAATAATGAAGACAAACTGTACAGTGTGAGATATTCCATCATTGACCCCTTCTGTCTCAGACAGACTCATTGTTCTTTATGGATCCTTCGGGGAAGTACAGTAACATTGAATGTGTACCTGCCAATCTGAACATGAAAGCATATCATTAGTTGGTAGAATCCCAGAGAGCAAGCTACCTCTCCTTTAGATGTCAGTGTTCTCCACAGTATAATSTGGCTAACATCAGCATTGACTTCACAGAACTTATCACATTGTTTCATATATTTTCATATTTAGGACAGAGATGAGCTTAGTAGAAATCTCARGTCCTCATTTGAGTTGACTGAAAASTTTTACACATAGTAGAGCTCTAAGCCCTATCACATCTTTGTAYATTGTGACARCCAATAGGGGGCTCATCCTTGGGAAAGCCTGAGTCTCCTTCTTCTCTCAATCACTAGCTGCCTATAGTTCTTTGTCTATGAGTGAGAGACCCCCTCTGTTTTTCCTTCTTCCATACTAGCATGTCTGCTGTTATTACCACCATTCCAGTCTTGCTTATGCAGACACATCTAAGTGAGACTGTTTCACGGCAGACCTCTTGGTATCCTGGCACTTGACATATTTCCACTCCTTTTCCCATGATTTTCTCCAAACCATAGATGCAGGAGCTGTGACATAGATCGATCTATTGGGTTGGGCTTCCCATAGCCAGTCTCTGCATTGTATCCACTTGTGGTTGCTCTGACGGTCTTCATTCGCTGTAGAGTAACTTATGTAATGAGAGTCCTAGCTATACTTGTCCAGAAAAGGTRGCTTGTGAATAAAAGGGGAGATGTTGKAGTTTTTCCCCCAACATAATAYCTTTGTTAATTATTTGGTAATTTTATACAAGGTACCCCAACCACACTTGTTTCTCATTCCTCCCTGGTCTACCCTCTCACTCTCTGTATTTTCAAAATAGCTTTACTGAGGTAAAGTTCACTTAGGAAAGGACTTGGCATATTCAATATATACAACTTGATGGGGTTAGAGGTCAGTTTATACCAGTGATAACATGACCATAATCCATGGCATAGATGCATCCATCACAGGCAAAGGGCTCCTRCAGTGCCTCCTATATTGAAGCCTTGGGAATCCTTATGTTGTTGAGGCTGTCTCCTATGAGAAAGGCCACAGAGGTATTGGCTGGATGTCCCATCTTGTTTCATCCATGTCAGGATCTGATATGCTCTCTCAATGAAAACACTGATGTAAGTCAGTGGGTTTATATGACATCAGAGGTCAGCCGTGAATAGTGAATACAGTGGGAGACAGGCTCCCCTATCAAGGGTTTCCAGAGAGAGGCTTGTATAGTACCCTCATCAAAACCCTTGGTGCCAGATACTTCCAGGGATATGTGATCCTCAGTTCCTCTGCCCAGATTTGCATCACATTGGTGGGAGAATGCAGCCTGCCTGGAGCTCCCTCCCCTCTAAGTCTTCTGGAATGGTCCACAGAATTCTAAAACCAGAGGAAATAAAGGAAAGAGCGAAAAGAAAATATAGTTGGATTTTTGCTGATGGAAATTATTTCTGGGGGTCATGACATAGGATGACCATGAGATCCTGSAATCTGTGTTTGTYTCTGTGGGGCAAAGGACTTCATTTTAGAGGAGACATAGGAAGTCGGAGCCTGACCATGCTTCCCTGTGGCCTTGAGTTGGCAAGCAATGACTTCTCGTGGACCAGACTTCTCAGGGTCTCCAGAGCCCACTCTGTCATGACAAGGTGGCTTGTGTGGGTCCTGTGTMCTGCTGCCCCTAGAAAATCAGTCTTTGGTATGTGGAAATAATAATTTTCTGCCTTTTCCTCATTTCCTAACTGAGTTTCTGCCAAGGCAAGCGTGTAGAAACCAGTGCCATCAGGAAAGCTMGGAGCGGAGCCTGATTCTCTCTAACACTTCATGCTCAAGTGTATTCTTGTTCTAAGTTTGCATCCAACACTTAATCGAGCTTGTGACCCTGTAAAAGGCTTGTAAAAAGAAAGCCCCAACTCRGGTACCTTCAGTGTTTTACAGGCTTTTGAGAGCTACATAGCAAGTAAGAAGCAGGCACAGGTACCAGCTGATGGTTAGAACTTGCATTGAAACCTCTCACGCTGCCATGAAACCCTTCCAACAAGACAACTCTGAGCCTGTGTTCTCCCATGAGAAAGGGAAGAGTGGGTCCACCAGAGGATTTTGTCCTTGGCAGCAACCTGTGTCAGCCTAGCGTCTCCAACAAGTATTTCCATGGGAAGGTCTTCCATCTGGGCCTTGGCAGAGAGGGGGAATTTTCTTTGATGTTCTGCCATGCTTTNTCTGTGGGGCAAAGGACTTCATTTTAGAGGAGACATAGGAAGTCGGAGCCTGACCATGCTTCCCTGTGGCCTTGAGTTGGCAAGCAATGACTTCTCGTGGACCAGACTTCTCAGGGTCTCCAGAGCCCACTCTGTCATGACAAGGTGGCTTGTGTGGGTCCTGTGTCCTGCTGCCCCTAGAAAATCAGTCTTTGGTATGTGGAAATAATAATTTTCTGCCTTTTCCTCATTTCCTAACTGAGTTTCTGCCAAGGCAAGCGTGTAGAAACCAGTGCCATCAGGAAAGCTMGGAGCGGAGCCTGATTCTCTCTAACACTTCATGCTCAAGTGTATTCTTGTTCTAAGTTTGCATCCAACACTTAATCGAGCTTGTGACCCTGTAAAAGGCTTGTAAAAAGAAAGCCCCAACTCRGGTACCTTCAGTGTTTTACAGGCTTTTGAGAGCTACATAGCAAGTAAGAAGCAGGCACAGGTACCAGCTGATGGTTAGAACTTGCATTGAAACCTCTCACGCTGCCATGAAACCCTTCCAACAAGACAACTCTGAGCCTGTGTTCTCCCATGAGAAAGGGAAGAGTGGGTCCACCAGAGGATTTTGTCCTTGGCAGCAACCTGTGTCAGCCTAGCGTCTCCAACAAGTATTTCCATGGGAAGGTCTTCCATCTGGGCCTTGGCAGAGAGGGGGAATTTTCTTTGATGTTCTGCCATGCTTTYCCCCTCAGTCTGGAGTAAGGTGCAGCCCTAGAGACCTGGTCCATTTTGAAGGATAGTACTGGTGCACTTCATGTAGTCAAAAGATGTAAATGGGACGTTCCTGTCTTATTCTGCAAGTCTGAAAAGCAAGTTGTTTGTTCGGCCACTACTTCCCATCTCAGTGTGCAACAGGTCACAAGATGTGACAAGTTCATGCACTAATTCCTTCCTTTTCAGTTAATAGAATAACACAGATGGGCACAGCCTGGGATCCAACACAAATTTAAGCATGAGCAGAATGAAAATAGGGGTGGCTTGGTCCATTCTCAGCACTTAATGAAACAGAAATTATTTTCTGCCGCCTTGTTGCCTTCAACTGAGTAGCCCTGAGTTGCTACCCTCTGGCAGGAGAGTGCAGGCCCCTGTACAGGCCCTGGTMTCAATGCTGGGAGATGCTCACAGCATGTTACAGCATCAGTTGCACGAGACAGCTTGTACTGCTTCCCAGCAGTCCATGCACGATAATGTCCTGACAGAGGCTCCAAACTATTCCATATGTGGCCTGTATGTTGGAAAACAATTACTAAAGGAACARCTTGATCTTTGGTCTCATACTATCTGGCAACTATCATCCTGTTTGTCCACTTCGAACCTTAAAAGCTCATGTGAAACTGGTTTCAAATGTCTTATCACTCACCAGACTGCGACCTTTTTGTTCAAGGGTGACACTGCACAAGACTGGGCCCATCAACATCCTGCCATAGAGTCAGGAGGGGATGATGATGACCTTTCTGAAGACCTACAGGTAGTTAATGGATGACAGAGGAAGAGGAACATGTCCTGCAGCAGTAATTACTGGAAATTTTCTAATGTTTCTATAACCACCCCCAACCAGTATCTTACAAAACTAGAAGGAAATGTATTGGCATTAAAAAACAAAACAAAACAAAATAAGAAAACCTAAGAAAGCAGAAAAGGTCCTGTTTAAAAAAAAGCAAGCAGAGCAACAGCAGAAGAAAGAGACATAGCAGGTAATGGATGTGGGGATGGAAAGGACAGAGTCCATTATCCACACATACAAAGGTCACAAAGAGACCCTTCATAAGGATACTATGTATCCTTAACATTTGATAAAACAAATGAATGAAAACTTTAAAGTGGCAGTAAATTTGGGGTGAGGAAATAGTTGAAGCCTAAAGAGATCTTTAAGTCTTAGGCTACAGATGAGCTGTGAGTCCCCGATTAATTGCACAGCTCAGCCTTAGATTCTAAATTTGCCAGTCATGAAGAAACTGGGGCATGTTCCATTCATTTAGTTGAAGATCAAGTTAAATTTGGACAGCAATGAGTGGAACATAAAAAAAAGAAAGGCTGTAATATATCGAGATATTTAGTTGTGCCACATACTGTGCTCCCAACCCTTTAATAGTCAAAGTATACCCTTGACTAAACTTCACTGACTTATTCTGAGGCAAATGCTGTTAGCTCCCTACCACAGTGGTAAAGAAGGAGAAGAAGGACATTGGCATTGGGTGCTAGACCCAATAACTGCTGAGTCTTCAGTATTGTTTCAGAGTGAAGTCTTTCAGAAACCACAGAGGTCAAGTTCATAACTTCATGACAGGTGCTCAACACCTGGGATCTATTATTATTCTCCTCATAGTCATCACCAACATGGCAGCCATCACTGCCACTGCCTGATGAACAGCTTGTGTGCCAGTATTGTAGCCCTGGTTGTAGAAAGACAATGTTAGAATTGGAGATTCCAGAGCATTTGTGACTTGGAATTGTTTTGGGAATCAGTGAGGAGAATGACCCAGATGTCTTGCAATTTGAGTGCCTTTAGGTTGACACATATCTTTATGACCTACTATCAGTTATACTCTGCTTTAAGCCTTCCTTTCTCAATATATGCCTTTCACAATAGTCACTGTCCATCCTTAGAAGTGACTCTTCTTTTCTTCCATATGACTCTAATAAATACAGCAAATCTGATTGTGCCTAGCCACAAGAATGAGCAGTGATCCATGGACCTTGTCTGTAAAGATGAGCCTATGAGTCAAATGGCCCATTGAAACTATCCTGAAAGCTACCATAGTCTGATATTGGAAGAATGAAGGGGACTACTTTCTGTCACTCCCATGTCGGCATGGTATATCAGTGGCCTAACATGGATGGCATGGGTGGTGTGACATAACGGCTTTTGGTAGCTATTTCCACTTCTTTCTTTCCATGCTTTTCCTGGTTTGTTTTTATAAGGAAATCAGGACCTTGGCTTGCTGGAGTCTGTTCTCTCTGTAGTGGAGTCCTCTACAGGGTCTCTGTCACTGCTCCCTGTCTCTTCAACTCTTCCCTCATGTTTCTATACTCCCTAGTTCTAGGCAATGGAAATGTGTAAGATACAACCCCTGGCCTCAAAGAGCTCAGAGTCTCTTTGAGGGCACAGACTGAGAACCATTTATGATTCTATTTCTTTAGCTGTCAGCCAAGGAGGTGGAGTTGAGATGCCTGCCAGAGCCTTGTGCTGACTTCTCCGYCTGGGAGAGAGGTGACATTAAAGAGCGTTCATGCCTCACATGGTACCCAGATGCCTCCCTTTGTCCCCTGTGAGCCAGTGAAGAGAGAACTATCTTCCTATAAAAACAGACAGGCTTAATGCCTGACAGGCCCTGGATGTAAATTTCAAACGATGTGATTTAAGTAAAACTTATTTAAAGTGAAAGTTGTGGTCATACTGAAGATACAGCCCTGTCTTTGTTTCTCGCCTTACATAAATGCAGGCGAAATTCCTTTCTTTCCCTGTTCATAGTGCCCGTTGGGTATAGGTATCGCTTCTGGCTGATTCAGAACATTCATGGAGAAAATCAGAACCAGGGCTTCATCTCTTCCTGGAAATGTTTTTTTCCCTTTCAAATAAACCTGCTGGTAAAATGTTTACAGGGATGATATTTCACACGAGAAAGAGATGACCCTGTTAAATGCAAGGAAGGAAGGATCTGCCACCTCATTCAACCTCCCTGCTTCTACTTCTGTTAGAGAATAAGAAATCCATGGGCCCAGAGCAGGGAGGAAATTGGGTAGATGTAGGATCCAATTATGGATCTAAGGAAAATTCTGGAGAGAAACGTCTTGGATGAACTTTCCATTTCAGTCTTCTGCAGTGTTTATTCATATATTGTTATTTCTTTTATCCAAAGGTATTGGTTCCCTTCCAATCCATCTAAAAGGATAAATTGATAGTCACTTACTACCTATTATGCTCTACAAGAAAAAAAAAGGCGACACAGGGATATTTATTTATAGTATCCACACGAGCCTCTCTTGTCCCTTTGGTAAATCTGTCATTGAGGCTCCATCTCTGTGAAGGGGTTTTCCTTACTAAGCATTTCGCAGGTCTTTTTGATTCTCTGTTTTCTTAATTTCCTAATTTTACAAATTGTCCACAAGGGATGGGACTGAGGAGACAAAACCAGCAGAGTGAGGCCATACGGAATTTGCTTGCCAAGACTCAAGAGGGTCCTGCTATTGCTGGAGCTTCGAGTTCAACTACAGCCCTAGTAACAAACACAAACAGTTCCCTTGATGCTCATTTGCAGGGATATGGTAGGGGGCCAGAGCAATCAGCTTGTGCTTTAATAGTACTAAAAGCAAAATACAAAGGAAGACAATTAAATCCACAAAGAAAGTAATTCTCCCAGGACTTGCCCAGAAAAGAACAGGGGCCATGGTATGGACCAATTAGAGGAAACCGGAAGAAGCAACTTGAACCAGACTTACCAGCCCCCAGGGGTAGATGGGAGCGGGGTCCTGAGTTGAGGGGATACTATTTTTAAGTACAATGTCTAGTCCTTGTGAGTGTGAGAACACCTGTCCTTGAGGAGGGTTGAACTTGTCCAGAAGTCTCAAAGGGGCAATGTGACTGAGGTTGTACTACTCTTTGGGAGACAAGAAAACATAAATAAATTAGGAATATGGGCCAAGTGCATTCCACAAAGACTCTATGGCAGTGTTTGGAGTAGGAGGAAAGAATAAATATGTTTTTTATTCTGTGACTAGGAGGAGGAGCTGTGTTTAATCTTGGCCATTGACAGAAAGCCAAGATGAGCTGAAAAGACAAAGTTTTATTTGCATGAATGGGCTATTCTTATGACCATAGGGAAATGGAGACAAGTCAAGAGCCACACCAGCAGCGATTGAATCAGATATTCTCTGAGGCATAGAACGCAGGAAAAGATGTCAGAGGCCTCCAAAAGGAAGGCTGCAGAATCCCATGCTGGGCAGAATACTTTGAGCAAGTCATGGACTCAGCCATGGAACATTTATTGATCATGTACTAAGTGTTTGGCATTGTTCCAGGAACATAATACTCTAAAAGTGTGGGACAACAAGTTATTCTAAGCTATAGCTCAAAATATTGTAATGTGCACACAGAAAGAGAATGGTAGAAGGGCATATATAACTGATCCACCAGTGGGTGAGACACTAAGGGCATATATTACTACTCCATCAGTGGGTGAGGTAGCCTTCGTTTCCCACTGACTCCATTCTGATTTAGGACAACACTAAGGACCACAGCAGTTCTGCTCTTCTCTCTGTACATCTACTCACTTACCTTGTCTTCATAACCGGCCATAGCCCATGCCTACCTAAAATCCTATGGTACAAACTTGCTACAGTATGGATGCAATTAGTATTCTCTACTATGACTGTATCTGATGTGTTCCTTTCTCTAAATCTTTTTCCCCGACTGTGTCAAAATGAGAACATGTTCAAGTTAAGACACACATCTGGGCAAAGAGATGCAGGAAAGCACTAATTATATATAAATTCAACAAAATGCATATAGAAAACAACAGCTTTCTTGGGTATGTGGTGAAAAAAATTCTAATGTGCATCCATCCCTCAAGATCTATCATTCTTGGTTTATGTAGATCTACCTCAAGTTATTAAATCAAACATTAATGAGAAGGGTACTTTAAAAATGTAATCAAAGTCCCAAAACAAATGACAAGGAAATCATTAAGTGAGCATGCTCTTAGTACAGGTCTATAAGTCCATTTCAGAGGGCATTTTCTTTAGTCTCAGAGACAATAGGTGCAAACAGCAAGAAGAACCAGAGGAGGCATTCAAGCTGGCCTAGAGATGCAAGGCAATGCAGCAAGCAGTGTGGCCACCATGAGCATCAAAAAGTGGAGCTGGCTGACAGCCTGGAAACAAAGACTTCAGTCCAACAGATGCAAGGAAGTTAATCCTTCCCACAACTAGCAAAGAGGACCATGGACCTCAAATGAAAGTTCTGCCTCACCAGGTGAGACCCAGAACAGAATACTCTACTGAAACAGTTAACCTTCTAACCCATTAGAAAGGTGAGGTAAAATCGTGTTACTTGGTAATCATGTGTGTATGTGTGGTGTACATGCATGTGATACAGGCAGATGAGTGCACGATGTCCATGCCCATGCACGAGGAATCCAGAAGGGGATGTGTCTTCCTCTCACTGTCCAACTTGAGACAGAATGTGTCACCAATCTATAAGCTTAGTATTTCTGCTAGGCTGACTGGGCAAGGCTCTCCTGGCATCTGTCTGTTCCTGTCCCTTCCTCCTCTGTGTTGGCCCTACAGGCATGCACAGCTAGTGGGTGTCAGGGATTTGAACTTTGGATCTCATGCTTGBGCAGCAAGTGCTCTTACTACTGAGCCAGCTCTCCAGCCTCCATCTCATTGTTAAATGTTAAATTGTTAAACGTCGAATTGTGGTTACATGGGAATAGAATGCTTATACTTGAAAAGAAAATTGGGATTTTTCCAAAATTCTTAGGCTTAATGAGTATTAAGGAAGCATTCCCCTTTCATTCCCCAGTGCCCACCATGAWGCTTCATATCTGCTCTGCTGGCCGTAGTGTGAAAGGGATACTTTATTGTCATTAGAGAGCAAGGCTGTGATCAAGTCTGATTTCACAGAATATTGATGCATGGATTCTTTCTCCAATAGAAAGGACTAAAACTGTTGAGATCATCTTTTGATCAGTTAGGATTGAGTGAATGATGAGAACAAGGAAAGCCTGGTACTGCTGACACACAGAATAAGTGAGTAATTACCTTAGCAAGTAAATAATTATCATCTACATTTGCTCCACAATCCAGAGATCTAMAACTCCATGAACAGGAATTGAAAGCTTTAAACATCACCGAGGTTCCAAGAACATGGGTAAATGCGAAAGAGTCTCCCACCACAATCTTTCAGCCAATAACACAAAAGGAGGACCCACGTTACCTGAGAAGAGAATCKGGCAAACAGTGACATTTGACCTATGGTATTGTCCTCCAAATACTCATAGCCAGAGTCAAGAAAAGCTCTTTGCCAAGTGAGACTTTCTGGACCCTTGCCCAGTTACTGTGCCTTGCTTGTTATAGAAAATTTATTACCATAAAAATGA